>PVIR01007581.1:0-60392 GCA_004026965.1 Petromus typicus | reverse complement strand
TCTTTAATTAAAGCATTTACTCAAGTCACTGTTCGTGACATTCTGCTGGGATTTAAGTTTACTGATGAGTGCCAACCTGAAGTTACTTTTCTTCTCCACACACCTTTACTTTTTCTTTCCTACTTGAAAATTTCATGGGACACGCAATGTTAAATTCCACAATTCTGCCATCAGGACTAATGCATAAGCATAACTGTCATATGGGAAGAAACCCAAATTCAGATGAAGCTCAAAGTAAAGAGAGATAATTGGAGGCCTGGTGATAAAACTTTTGCAAGTAAGAAGGGGATCAAGAGATGGAGGGCCAGGGATATAGCTCAGTGGTTCCAGTGCTTGTCTTGCAAGTGCAAGGACCCTGGTTCGATTCCGGGTAACCACATAACAATACTGGGCGTGGAGACTCACCCCAGCAGCAATCAGTACCACATACCACAGTGCCGGGCGTGGTGGCTCACGCCTGTAATCCCAGCACTCGGGAGGCAGAGGCAGGAGGATTGCTGTGATGTGAGTTTGAGGCTGAGCTCAGGGCCAGCCTGAGCCACAAAGCGAGACCCTGTCTCAAAAAAACCTTAAAAAAAAAGAGACGGAGGGAATGGAGAGGGGAAGGGGATGAAAAAAGAACTGATACATATTACATACAGGCACCAGCTCTCCACAAGGAATGTGAGATCCTTATGTACTATAAACATGTATTACTGAATAAAAAGAGAGCATGGAAAACAACAAAACAAACTCTCTAAAAAGTCATGTCATGGTTATAAATTGGCATCAAGGAGTATCAAAAAGCACCATCAAAATTTGATAAAAGTTTTTCTAAATTATAAATTTTTCTAAAATTATAAAATTTTCTAAATTATTTTTCTAAATTATAAATTTTTCTAAATTATAAAAATTATTACTGAAATAAGTCATGAAAGTATTAACAAGCCCAGGGACGTAGCTCTGTGGCATTGTACGCCTGCCAGCAAGCACAAAATTCTAAGTTTGACCACAGTTACCACAAAAAAAAAAAAAAAAATTAATGAAAGAAGAAAAGTAGGCACAGGGAAATAGAAGTACTTTCTTGGAGTAAATTAGTATTAGTCTTCAGTAGCAGAAAATGTGAGAGTGTTTTACCTTTACCTTTACTTTGTTTCATATGCAATAGGCATAAAAATTTACACTGTTAATAATTCAGCCTTCTTTTCCTTTTAGGAGTGTCGTCGTGAGAACAGCATATGGAATAACACAGACTAGGGCTGAAATGCTGCTTGTGTGACTTCTAAACTATGTGTGTGTGAACAATTTATTTGAGCTGTCCAAACCTAAGTTGAAGAAATACATTAGAGTGAACCCAATGAGCTCAGCATAGTACTTTGTATAGAATAGACTATTAATGAGTGATCATTAGTATAGTTTTAAAATAAAGTTTTGTATATTGTCAGCTCTATGGCTCCCCATGATATTACTGAATGCATTTCACATACTATGGAACACATACAGTAAAATGGTTGTGAGAGTGCACTAAGTTAACGTATCCATCATTTTACATGGCCACTCACATCTGGCAGCGAGAGTTACTAAAATCTACCCACTTAGCAAAACTCCCAGCTACACACAAACGTGCTACCTTTAGCCCCCACGTTGCAGTTTATACATCCCACACTCTGTGTGCTCCGCCTGCATCTCTTCATTCCCCCTCCCACCTCTGTAACCACCACTTGATTCTATCTGTGCACACATTTGGATTTCTTTGACTTACAGGCTCTTCCTGAAACAGGAGCTGAGCTCTGGGTGAGGCTGGCAACATGTACTCATCAGGACTGCCTTGTCATTACGGAAGCTGCAGAATGGGAATGTCCGCTGTTTAACATTAACTTTTAATGTCATTACTGGATGGAGTAAAAAAGGCAAATCACTTTAAAAAATTGATTTCCTGTCTCAGGGGAGGAAGCACAGAGCAGCGTTTCTTCTTGTGTAATAGACCACTCCTGGGAGAGCCTTAAAGTAGCAATTAGTATCTCGGACTTAGATGAAATGCTCCAAAAACATTTTACCAGAAGCAAAATAATATGCTGATTTTTTTTTTGCTTTTGTTTTAAATAATAATGTCTCACTTATAGGAGAATAAGTTGTCTTTTGTCTCATCTTTTCTGATAGTTTTCTGTGCCATAATTAATTAAAATTGGAGACTGCAGTTATTACTTATAAGTGAAGTTGTCTTAGTAGGAACAGTTCTTTGATGAAATGGAGCCACATAAAGAAAGTGGTAGGAGTTACCCCTTTGGTGATTTCTTCCTTATACCTCCGACTGTAACGAAAAGGGTTCCTCTAATCATGGCTGGCTCTGTGTGGCCCCTGGGGTCTCTTACGGAGAGAACTGGGTGGGGGCAGAACCTGGGAGGAGGGACAGGCCATTTCCGGCGAGGCCTCTTCCGCTGAGCAAGGGCAGAGGCCATTGGCTGGACTCCTCAGTGGGCCAGGAGAGGCCATAACTGCTCAGAATCACCTGCTATGGACAGGTCAGTTCAGACAAGGGGGGCCGAGGGCTGAGAAAGGTCACTGTCACAATGCCGCAGAGCCTCCTTTTCTCTTGAGCTTTAAACTATATCTTCCCAACCCCCACCTTCCCCATTCTGTTTTAACTGAAGAGAAAGAGGCTCTGATTTCTTAAGCTTTCTGAAATCTCAGAATAGTACTAGGTGGGAACTAGGTAGATATCACTGCGGCAACTTGTTAAACAATTATATCAACTAAAGGCGATAAACAAAAATGTAAAAATTAATATTTAACATAACACTATCTGGCTATTCTACAAGACAGCACTTATGACATATAACTAACACAGTTTGGTATCCGTAATAAAATGCTACCGAAAGATAAATTGATATGTTCTGATTCTTTTTGCAACCTAAGTCTCCAAAAAGTGATAAACTCAGCAATAACCTCCCAGTATCCAGTCTCACCTCTTTATCCTGAATTATGAGCTCTCATTAGGATCAGTCTGGATATTTCTCAGTGTTAAGAATTTAACAACAGATTTGTGGCTGCTGTTTTCTATAATTCTTGCAAATTCCTTCCATTCTGACCTGTGGGCGAAAGATTTGGAGGAAATTAACTGAAAAATCAATATAAAAGAATGTCTGGCCAAGTTCAGTCTAGAATAGCATTGGACAATTAGAATATGCACTAAAATTTCACATCGTTACTGATTTTAATGTTAAAGCTTAATTTTTCTTCTTAATGACATTAAATAAGTTAAAATATATATAGTATCTCATAGAAACTTTCCTGAAGGATAGACTTTTTTCTAACTGCATGTCAATTGAAATTAATTTTCAGGAACTATTATAAAAATAAGACTTCTGTTCAGAATATTATAATTTGATACTGTTATCCTTTTAAAAGTTTTTTTTTTTTAAGTTTGAGATATCAGGTAAATAAGCTTTGAAACACATTACTAAAACCTGTTATATCTTATAGGATCCCAAAAAAGAAAGACAAAAAAAAGATAATGGGTGGGAGTTATAGGTTGGGTAGGGGAATGGGAAAAAATGAGAATTAATTTCTGTCATACATAAATTCTCAGTGTTGAGTGAGATTATGATGTGTGTAGATAATGTACCAATAAATATTCCAAAAACAGGGAAGAGAAAAGGAGAAAGAATGTAAGAAAAGAAAAGAAGGAGGAAAGAAAAAAGGAGGGAAGAGGGATAGAAAGGTAGTTTAAAGACCAGTTCTTTAGCTAGTTATTCCTCTTGCTAAATATTCTGTGATTCTTATTCTCTACAGAAGGCACAATTAGTTATAATATTAGTTTCCTTAAAAATTATACGCAGTTAGCATCTGGGTATGCTAATCATTTTTAATATGAAAAAATTCCACAACAAAAATAGTATACTAACAATGATGTTAGAATTTCTGCTGCACAATTTTTAAAACTTAAGTCCATTAATAATTTGTTACAGTAAGTGCCTTTATACTACTAAAAACAGAGCTTCTCATAATAGTAATAAAATTATGAAAAATTCTGTCTCATTTCTACTTGATGCTTACTGTGCAAGCCAGATTAGAAAACTGTCTAAAAAAAAGTGAATTTGGGTTAAATATTTCATTCTATTAGAGGGAAATATAAAAGGACAAGAATTGGGTAAGAATTTAAATATTTTCCTTGTAAAATGGCACTTCTAAGGACACAAGGACCTGAAACTATCAAATTACTCCCAAAATATGGAGCATGTAGATAAGACAAAAGAGACAGCACATGGGATCCTTCCTCGGGGCCTCTCCAGTCTTAGTTCTCGATTTGCAGTCTCCTGGGCCTTTCCTGCTTGGGTGATGAGGCCACGTGACAGCTGCTCCCTTCACAGTGAATGCACCCCAATCTTCCTGACCTCCAGAATCTCCACATTTGTGTCAGGCCACTTACTGCAACCTTCTCAGTCTATGTGAATTTCTACTCACAAAGATGGTACATTGGCACCAAGGTGAGCTTGAGTGCCCAAAAAGTCTTTCTTAAAATTCACAGCGTGGAATTACCTCTGTGTCACATGAACACCTGTCAACTAGGTTTTCTACTACCTTTGGGTTTCAGTGTGGAGGGAGATCCTACTAGAGATTCCAACACTCTGAGTGTGAGCATGTTTTAGTCTGCCCCCAGAAAACATCAAAATCTCCTATATAGAAGCAACGCTTTCAGCAAACTCTTTGGTCACATACAAATACTGTAAACTATGAACCTTATTTAAAAATAGTTTTGTCAATTTATTTTGCATTAAAATCAGCATGCATGAATATTTTCAGATGGGAAATAAGGACGCTTCCTTTGATAAGCCTATAAAACTATTTTAATATTCCATAATTGTCAATCACTTTCAGCACTGGCATGATTTAAAGGCATTCCAATGACAAAAGCCAGGTGTTTGTGCTTTTTTCATTAAAGTTTCAAAAGTTGCAAGTACCTTAGAAGTGTAAATCACTTAAAACTGCATTAGAATGTATGAGGAAAAAACAGTTTAATATGGATAGAAGATTCAGTTGTGTCCATATTCCTAATGTTTCTATCTATAACATTAGATTTTAAACTTCATTTCATTAAGGTGGCTTTTCTCATCTGTCCAGGTGTACCATCAAGCACGGCTCGACATTTACTAGTGAGTGAATGTGAATTTTTCATTGCCCACCTCCGCAGGAGAAAACCCCATTCATAAACACAGGAGACTCACACATGCTCAACTGTGAGATGTCTGGTTTTGGTCACCCATCAGACATTATGTAAAATTTATTCAAATTATAGGAAGAAATTCTGTCAGTTAAGAAACCCCCAGGAAGAGAAGTTAATTTGTCTCTGCACTATTAAATTATGTCAATTAAAAAATATCCATGGTCCTGCCTAGAAAGTATATAAATAAAGTCTACACAGTAACTTACTTAAAATTTTTAAAATGGAAAGTATCCTATCAGTTTCTTGAGGAAAAAGCCTAGTACCAAAATATAAACTAGATGTTGACACCCATGCATCTCTAAAGAGCAAAAGAAAATATAAAGGAGAAGGAAGAAATTGGATTCAGCTGATCACCTTATCAACCATGGGTTCCACCCAATTTTTATTCCCCTAATGGTTGTGTTGGGATCATGTAGACTCAGACCATGCGTCTGTAGCAGCTCACGACTCATCTAGGGCTACAGACACTTTTTAGTGCAGAGGAAAATGAGTAGTCTAATTCTACAGTTCTCCACACCTCTTGAAATGCAGAAGTAGAGTGAATTTCCACTCTGTGAACAGTACTGCCCAACATACAAGCTCATAGACATCCCACAATTTGACATAGGAAAGAATAATTATAAGCAGACCTTAAAATATGAAAATTTTGCTTAAAAATAATGCATTTTACTGTAAAACTTTAAATTCAGTTATATGAATTGATGATGGTGCATATAGATAGAATGATAGATAGAGATATAAATAGGTAGATATGTATGTACAGATTTGTATATATAATGACCTGACTGGATCTCTGTTCTGATCTTCTTCCTGAAAGGAACTAAAAACTATTCTCAGTGGCCTAGACACATTCTTACTGTCCATGACTTTCACACACGAGCACACTTACTTCATCATCATCTCGGTCATCTCAGCAGAGAAGAGAGAAGAATAGGAAGGAATCCAGAGAATAGACCCCAGCCTGTGTGATAGGCTTGGACTTCCACTAATGTTCCCTCATCAACCACCAAATTCAGTTCAACTTTAATTATGTGGCCAAATGAGATTAAATCACAACAAAACAACCAATTTGTAAACATTAGTTATTCATGAGGTTTTCTTCTGGGTCACTCGACTCCATTATTACCATATGAACATTCATCTATATTTTGTACTTTTCAATCATTTTATCATTGTTTATTACTGGAGCAAAAAACCAAACTCAAATATTTTTAACATCAAGGAAAGACTATGCAAAATACCAAAGAAATAGGAAGGAGCAGTATATCACTGACTATAGTTCAGAATAAATTCATTTACAAAACTTATGGTAAGTGAAATAAATCAGACATGCAAGTTTCAATATCAAATGCTTTGTTTTATATGAGAAACCCAAAATATAAATAAAGAGCAAAATAAAAGATAATAGGAAGTAGAGAGATCTTTTTCAAATGGGAAGAGAACAAGAGATCTAGAGAGCAGCTAGGGAGAAAGGGAAAAGGGGCCCAAATAAAAAGTAGAATTGAAGATAAAATGGAAATAGAACTTTTGCAAATAGGAAAGGAATGAAGAGTTGGAAGGAACAGGGAGATGTGGGAGCAGGAGGGGACAGAAAAAGAAATAAAACGTACATATAAATATCTCCATATATATATATATCCATATATATATCCATAAATATATATATCTCCATATATATCTCCATATATATCCATAAATATATATCCATATATATAATCTCCATACATATATATATATATGGATATATATATATATATCCATATCTCCATGGAGACAGAGAGAGAGAGAGAGAAATGACCCATGGTAAATGTAATTATGATGTACTGCAAACATAAACCAACAAAAAAACTTTCTTCTTGCATTGCTGCAAAACATTTTTTCTGTGCTACAAAATTATTTTTAATTATATTATTCATATTCTATTAATTCAACAAAGGGAATCGAAGAAATTGTACCCAAAAGAGGTTAGAAGAGAAAAAGCAATAGGAGATGAAGAAAGGGAAAAAAGAGTATAGAAATCAAGGAGTTGGAATCATACACGTTATAAGAATGTGAGGTCTGATTATACAATAAGGTCATTTGCACTGCAGACGTCAGCCAGGGTGTACAGTCAGAGAGCCGGCACTGTCTTCCTAACATTCACTGTTTTAGAGCCACTATGAAGCCACATCTACTCCCCACGGTGTGGTTGAAACCGTCCTATGACCCGGATACAAACATTTACAAATTTAATCCCCTAAGTCACAGAATGCAGAGAGGCTGCAACCTCCTGTATCAATGTGTGATATGTCATCATAAATATAATTATAACTTGCCCTTATAACCAGAACACTAGATTATAAAACTTAACATTCAGAAGTGTGGATTAACACTTACTAGCAGCATTTTTCTAGCAATAGCATAAAGACTTGGCCCCACCCTGCACCCACCAGGTTCCCAGCTGGGCAGGCACCACCCAGGCTGGTCCTCGGGCCTGCCCTCCTTGCCTTCTGCTCTCCTTTAAAGTCCAGGTTCTTTGGTACCACAAGCCTCATGGCTGTCAAGGAAAGAAGACGTGAAATACCAAGGCTCAGCCAGCTTCTCCCACTCAGCTGAAGATCACTGATCTCGCTGCCTTCTCTAGTCCCTCTGGCTCTTCCACATCGCTGGGTCTCTCAGGATCTGGTTGCAGTTTCATGGAACCCAAGAACTTTTGTTTGTGTGAGTTTCAGCAATCAGTGCTTACTACATTAGAGATGAACACAGAGAATGTTTTAAATTTTTATTAGTTTATTCAGGAATAGCACTAATAAATCCTGATAATAACTATATTAACACGTGTAAGGTTAAAAGTACATTTTCTGCAGTTAAAAAAAAAAACTGAACAAGTAGCAAATATCTGGCTTAATAGGAGTAGCTCAATTCACACACCAGCTTCTGCAACCAATCTGTTACAATAAGCAGACAAGCTGGAGTGTATTAGAATCCATCCTACAGAAACGCAGAAACACAGCTAATTGTATTCAATACCTTTAACTTTAATCTCTCTCTCTCTCTCTCTTTCTTTTTTTTTTTAGGTTTTTTGAGACAGGGTCTCACTTTGTGGTTCAGGCTGGCCCTGAGCTCAGCCTCCAACTCACATCACAGCAATCCTCCTGCCTCTGCCTCCCAAGTGCTGGGATTACAGGCGTGAGCCACCACGCCCGGCACTGTGGTATGTGGTACTGGTTGCTGCTGGGCATGAGTCTCCATGTCCAGTATTGTTATGTGGTTACCAGGGGATCAAACACAGGTCCTTGCGCTTGCAAGACAGGCACTGGAACCACTGAGCTAACTCCCCGGCCCTAACTTTAATCTCTTTAACCTTAGGAAACAAGGAGTAGCATTTTATTAGTCCTTCAGACAGTTATCCCACACACTTCGCAAATTACGATTCTTAAATGGTAATTGCCAAACAATTCTGAAACATATCAATGAATTTTTTCTGTCAGTTACAGCAAACTCCTTTGGTCCTGAACTGTGGAAGAATATCTTCACCAATGTATCATCTGCAGTGTTGAAATATCATGCTATGCTCAGTGTACTAAAAGTTATGCCTCTTTAAAATGTTAACACATTTTATTATGTAATATTAAAATCCCATCCTTTAATATCAGCATGGATCTTATGAGAGAATTCTAAATACGAGGAAGCTGTAAAGATCATGGTAGTAGACACAAGTCTTTCAAAATTCCAATTTTCACTTGAACAGCTCAAACTTATGACAGGCAACAAACTCCATCAGCTGTCTTCCTCGAAGTGACAGGCTCATTTGCTTATTCTCAAGAGAAGGTCTGCCAAATATCCATGGATAGATACTATATGCATTCAATCTGTCAAGTATCCCTTCAGGAAGCAAAGGTGTCTGTGCAGAAAGCAGCCAGCCACCCACAACTGTCTCAATCACACACTCGCTTTGCCTGGGAATGCCACTGGACTGTCTGCTTCATCATCCAGAATATTTTAGACAGAGAGCCACGAGTTGACGTGTATTAAAATTAATACTTCGCACAAGATATTGTCCAGCCCAAGAAAATATTATGTTTGCTGCTGAGAATGCATACTGGTGAAGAATAAGATGACTGAAAGAGTTTGAGGCCTGATTAGACTCCTGAGGTTTCACTCGCCTTTATTTTGGAACATCAGTGAAAAGATAAAGAATGGAAGAGTAAAGTGTATCTTAGTCTTACCATGCAAATAACTTGACCTTCTGGTTCTTGAAAGGATCTCAGAGATTCCAAGGGGTGCATGAACCATAATTGGAGAATCTCTGGCAAAGGGTTTGTTTTCATACATTAATTTTTCTCAAGGTGAAGAGATGAAGAAAAGAAACTTTCCTGGGAAGGAGTAACAGGTAAAGAAGGTCCCATAAAAAGTCTGGAAATTTGAAATGCTGAGACAGATGAATTGAGAGGCTGTACCCTGATACAGGAGGAGAGAGGTAGAGGATTTTGAGCTGTGCTCTGGTTTGGGTCAGTGTCCGCCAAAGGCCACTGCATTAAAGACATGGTCCTCAGCTATTAGCAGGTTGGTGGAACCAACCCTTGGAAGAGGTGAAGTCACGAGGGAGGAAGTGAGGTCCCTGAAGGTGGGACCTCAGAGGGACTGTGGGGCTCTGGTCTCATCCTCTTCTTCTCTTTGCTTCCTGAATGCCAGGAGGTAAGTGGCTTTGCTCTACCACTTATCCCACTTTGTACTACCTCAGCACAGGCCCAAATGCAACAGGGTCAATCAACCATGAACAAAAATCTACAAACTGTGATCCAAGATAACCATTTCTCTTTATAAGTGGGTCATCTCTAGTATTTACTTATAGTAATAGAAACCCAACAAACACAGCTGATTGTATGTAATACCTTTAACTTTCAATCCATATCTACAGTGGTAAAGCCACCAAGATTGAAGAGGAGGAAAGTCAAAGCCCATCAGAGCCTCCTTTTAAGATCCCAACATATCATTAATGTGTAATACTTACCCTCTTAGTACCATCTTGGTAGTGATTTTTCCTGCAACCTTGTAAAAACTGTCCTCTAATCTAGGGGTCAGCAAACTTTCTGAAAGAGAAACAAAACAGCTGATTGTCCCATGAGGTTTGGTAGTAATGGCTTTACTCTGCCATTGTGTCAGTGTTAATACATTTTTTTAAAAGGTTTAGATGCAGACCAAGCATCATAGGTGTATTTCATAAAATGTTTATGTGTCATGAAATATTCTTTGGTTTTCTTTGCCATTATACTTCTGAAGACGTTTTTATGTTATTTGTTCTGTATTCTATTTCTCAACTGATTCTGATCAGTTTTTGTTCAGCTTTGAGTCATTTAGCAGCTTCTGGATTGATTTCTCATGTCCCTTGCTATTTTTAAGAAATTTTTACTTTCTGGGTAGATAATCCTGATTCTACCTTCTATGTCTAATAACTCTGCCTCACATTACCTCATTCTGCTGTGTAAACTTTTGATGGAGTTTTTAATCTCCTCAAAACAAATTTGAAGCTATTTAACAATATTCTGTGACTTTCACATAGCATGATTCCATCATGATCCTGAGATCCTCTTTAGAGTCATTCATCCGTATCTTTCACTATGAACATTCTTTTCTGTTATCTGAGAAATTTCATTTTCATTTCTTCCAGATCCTCTTTAGTTGCCAGATCAGGGAGACCTGGTGGTTGAGCTGCAGGTTGGTCCACGCCATTGCTCCCTATATTTCTCTTTGACATTCTGAAATTCTGGGTTTGTGTCTTATTTAGGTGTCACGTTGCTTCTATTTTCTGTCATTGTTAATATTTTTTAAGAGCTGGTCTCCTGCATGTAAAACACTTATTGCAAGTATCTTTCTCATGAATGTTTAGAACTCTTAAGGAACAGCTGCTTCCAGAGTGGTCCTCCAAGTATTACTACCACTTAGGCTGTGAGTGTATAAGGCACTTCGGCAATATCTGCTTGGGAATATTAGGAAAGATGCTTAAACAGAGCAATTATGTCAGCATCCACTGTAGTCCGGTGGGTCTTTATTGTAGACTTTCTTCACTCTTCCAAAAGCTCGTATTTACAGGAAGGAGCCTAGGGCATGTCCTCCTTTTGCTGGTCACCACGGCTCTATTTCCTGGAGTTTGACTGTAATGAGCCAATCGTCTCTGCTGAGCAGATCTGAATTACTAATCAGCCAGAGATGCCAGCTGTGGCTGGTGCAGTGCTGCTGGGCTTCCACCCTGTGCTACAGTCCTGGTGGAGCCAGTGAGTGTCCTCTGCGCTCTGTGACTGTCCTGGAAGACATACTGAGACTCATTGCTGAATAACAGCTGGGCTGGGCAGCAGGAACGTTCCCTGCAAGAAGACCCTCATAATACATTTTTTAACACATTTGTCTTCTTTTACAGAATTTTGGGGTTTATTCAAGTTTCTAGAACCAAAATTTTTACTGTGTTTATGTATAACATATTTCTTCTATAATGCTTGATACTAGTGATTCTAACCCAGAAAAATTTCACAACTACTGATATAGATGATGATGATGATGATGATGATAGATAGATAGATACATACATACATACATACATACATAGATAATTTTTAAATTGATTTTATTGGTACATTTTATATACATGTCATGATCTCACTTAATATTGAGAATTTGTACCAACATATGACACGACTTAATTCTTATTTTTTCCTGTTGAAAATATGTATTTAATGTATTTGCTCACCCTACTTGCTTTGATTGGGTATTTTATATTCTATGACTCAATCATCCTTTTTAGATTTCTTTTTGTTTTCCCAAGGTGAACCATCCTGTCCTTTATGAGTTATTAATGCTAGAAATGTAAATATTTTTCTGTGCTGTCCTATAAAATATTAATTTTATGTATCAGAAGTTCTAGAACACTAGAAACCAACTCTGTTGCAGAATTTTTGCGGATTCTGTTTTATGGTCAATGCTCATGACTCACAGCTTCTGTAACTATCATCACATGGCATTTGGAGCAGATCACAGCACATATACAGCCTGGTATCTACTGTTAACATGAGAGCTCGACAACACGAATGAATAGTTGAGGCACAGAGCAGCTACTGATGCTCACAGCCCATGTTCCATGAGCTGCTTCCTTTGTACTTAAGGAAGATCAGTGTTTCAATTAGAATGCTTTTCCTTTTTTTCACTAGATTATTGCTATAAACTGAGTGTTTTTACAGGATGAAATGTGAAATGCTGAGTTTATTTACCTCCCTAGTGCTACATACAAATATTAATGTGTTTGCCTTTCTGTGCAAGCCAACATTATCTAGGTGTAACGTATTTAAAACTAAATTTTAATTTCAGATTTTTACCTTTTACCTTTTGACTTTCTAGTACTTTGTATTTAAATAGCTTTTTTCCAATGATTTTGAGGGCAGGAGATTTTTCTTAGTGATGCCACACCTGTCTCATAAGCACAAAGTCCTATATTTGACCCTTAAGGAAAAAAAAAAAGAAATTATTTTAGCTGCATATCAATTGCAACAAGTATGACCCTACAAAATGATGTTCATCAACTCATTGACTGTATATGCAAACAAATTAAACTCATATATGTACTAAGTTGCTTTAGAAAAAACAGCACATCATGATCAATTAAGTTTCCCTTCCTTAAAAATCAGAATAAAATTTTAAAATTTACAAGTGTCAAAAAGGTGTTGCAAAACAAGAAATAACTTGACCATGAATTAATTAAAATTCTGAGAAATATACAAGAAATATTTAGTTATCTTTATAGCAAGACATCAAATTAGGAGCACAATGAAAATCACAAAAAAATTACAAAGACAAAATAAAGAAGAGAAGTGTGTGATTGGCAGATCGTGCACATTAAAATACCAAGAAGTTCAACAAACACAAATACAAAGCCAGAAAACTCATGTGATTCAACTAATAACTTCTCCTTTATAACTGAGTACAATAAATATGATAGATAAATTCATTTTCTTTCTACTAACAAGTGTTAAAAGCTCAGTAACAAATATGAGGAGAAAAATATTGCATATTATGAATTGCATGTAATAAACACAAAACAAGACACAGACATACTAATGTAAGTCTCACATTAGAAAAGAACATTTAGATAAAATAACTAGAAAGATTTAAATGACCACTGATAAAATTCACTGTACATCTTTACAGCATTTTCCTGGACACAGATATTTAACTCATTTCTATTTTCAAAATCATATTATTTGTTATTATATATGATCAGACAAACCTGGATTCTGTAGACTAGACAGCCAAACAGAGAAATTCTGCCTGAGGGGGTCTCTAAAATGTGGACTGGACTTGTAAGGAAGGGGAGAAAAAGTTACTAATCAAAATAAACATTGTTGAGCATCTTTAAGGCACACTAATTTCAAGAAGTAAAAATCATAACAAAAACATTAGAGAATTCTGAAATATAATGATCTGCAGAGAAAATATACACGATAAATAATTAACAAAATTGACTGAGGACAAGCAGTACACAAGATAAAAAGAAATAATATAAGGAAACTTAAACAAGAATGTAATTATTTACTGCAGAATGTAGTATAGAAAAAGTTTTAAAAATGAAATTCAAAGTGAAAAAATTCAAAAGTGAATTTAGAAGTTTTAGCAATATTGACTATTATAGAAAAAAGACTATTATAGACTATGAAAGTTGATTATTGAAGAAATCTGATATTTTAATCTAATATTTAACTCAGAAATGTTGCAGATTTCCCCTAGAAGCACTATATATTTTCAGAATCATGTATTTTTAAAAAATAATTGGGTGTCTTTTCTCCAGAATGTGCTTTATCTCTGAAAACATTCAAAGAATTCCTATATGGTCTAAACAAAATAATGTAACACTTAGGGACAAAGATGCAGCCCAGCAGCCCTGCGCTGGAGGCCAAGATGGAGAAGACCTCCATGGCTACCATCGCCTTCCCCTTGGTGCTGTGGTACACAGGCAGGAAGGTCACCCACACACTGCAGAACACCAGCATGCTGAACGTCAGGAACTTGGCTTCATTAAAGGAGTCAGGCAGGTTTCTGGCCAGGAAAGCCACAGTGAAGCTCAGCAGGGCCAGGGAGCCCAGGTATCCCAGGACACAGTAGAAGGCAGTGAGGGAGCCCTTGTTGCACACGATGATGATATGACCATGTTCAGAGTGTGTATCTGTGTCAATGAAGGGTGGATTTGTTCCCATCCAGATGCCACAGAGAGTGAGTTGGATCAGGGAGCAGATGGGGATGATGTAGTTAGGTGCCCCTGATACCAGGAACTGCCTCATCCTGCTTCCTGGAGCAGTGGCCTTAAAGGCCAGAACCACTGTGATAGTTTTTGCCAAGACAGTGGAAACAGCCACAGTGAAAACAACTGCAAATGTGGTCTGCTGGAGGATGCAGGTGGCTGTGTTGGGACGGCCAATGAAGAGTAAGGAGCAGAGGAAGCAGAAGATGAGGGAGATGAGCAGGGTGTAACTGAGAGACCGGTTGTTGGCCTTGACAATGGGAGTGTCTTGGTACTTCACAAAGAGCCCAAGAACAGCAGCTGTTAGCAAAATGAGACTCAGGGCAGTGCCAGCTAAGATCTGCCCCACAGTGTCTTCATATGCCAGGAAAGTCACAGACTTTGGGACGCAGTAATTTTGCTCAGTTTTGACATACTGATCATCAGGACACTTCATGCACTGCTTCATATCTGCTGAGAATGTCAAATTGTTATTTATTCAAGTTTATTATTACTCTCCAATTCATGCACTCATTCACAGACATTCATAGAACTTTTTGAACCACATTGTTCTATTTTCTCTCTACTTCTATTTTTTCACTTAAAATATTTTCTTCCAATTTTTAGTCCTGATTACTGAATTCAGAGCCTTTATATTGAACTAAATCCCCAATGCTTTAAATTTTTTATTTGGATTGCCCAGGTTGAACTCAAATTTGTGGTGATTTTCCCTAGTCCTCCAACAATGCTTGGATTCCAAGTCTACATCCACACACCCAGCTTTTCATTTGTTTTTCTGTAAACCAAGCAAAAAGCTATTAAATTTATAGTATCACCCAATTAATATTGCCCTTTTCTTTATATGACTCTATTTTTCACAGACAATAGTAGATAGATATAGATGAGACAGATATAGATCCCTTTCTATATTAAATTTCTGCAAGTTATGCTTTCTGGATTCCTTCATTATACAACCACCTCAGATATATACATAATTTACATGGGCCAGGAATTTAGCTCAATGCTTCCAGCACCTGTCTTGCAAGCGCAAGGATCCAGGTTCAATACCCTGAGTAACCACATACAATACTGAGTGTGGCGACTCACACCCAGCAGCAATTAGTACCACATACCACAGTGCCAGGCATGGTGGCTCACGTCTGTAGTCCCAGAACTCGGAAGGCAGAGGCAGGAGGATTGCTGTGATGTGAGTTGGGGGCTGAGCTCAGGGCCAGCCTGAACTACAAAAAGAGACCCTTGCTCAATAATAATAATAATAATTTGCAAAATTCTAGGAATATGGTGAATGTTATATAATACCCATTAATTTATACTCTCCCACTCCATGAAATGTTGTAGTTATAATTTGCATTATAATTATCTTGAATCTGTAGTCCAATTGTGAAATATTAACATATTTTCATTAATGAACATTTCCATCTATGAATATCCTTTATTCAACCAATTTTTTCCATATTGTTAGATACTTTTTGTGTTCTATTAATGTAGTATCTTTCAGAACTCTTAGTTGTTTTATCTTTATCTACTTTAAGATTGATTAATACTTCAAGGTTGATCAAGTGTTTATTTATGTAATATTCAGTTTTATTATTTTTCTTTGAGATCTCAATTTTAAATATTCATCAAATATATTATTTATATTTTTAGCAGAATCAACTTTTAGTCTGTTTTTTAGATGTGATTTCATTTCTCAAGCATTCCTGTTATATTATTTTCTATCTTGCATTTTTTCACTTAATTTTCTCTTTGTCTAATTTGAAAAATGTTTCAAATGTAGAAATCCAGGCTTTTACTAATTAGGTAGTACCACACAAGTATATATACTATACAGATATATTTGTCACTAAATTAGTCTTAACTTCAGCTTTGCACTTCTAACTATTTATAGGAAACAAATTGTTGAAATTGCTCTTCACAAACAGAAGCACTCACAAATTGATAGTACCGGATGCATGGTTCTCTCTGTGTCCACATTAATTTTTTTTAAATAATACTTCAAACTCAACAAAACACATACTAAAATTAGTTGTATGGTACATCATCAGTCTAGATATGCTACCAAGAATATTTGATATCTTACTAAGATTACAAAATCAAAACACATGTCAGCCACAAAATCAAATTAGAAAGATCATGCTTTATCATCAAGTCAAGTTCTTCCAAAATCATACACATGGTATACAAAACATTTCAGTATGGGAATTCCAGACCATTCGTATACTTGTTTCAATCCTCGCTCTCATATTACCTGTGTTTAAGGAACACTGAATTTCATTTTCATTCTTTTGGATAACACACAAAAGGGAATTTACAATTTTCACCACTTCTGCTAACCCTGAACAAGAGTTTATGCCATCCTATTTCTTTGTGTACGATTCTGAATGAGTTATTTTCTCACGTTCATGACAAGACATCCAAAATGGTCAAATTAAGGGAGAAGAATTTCATACTGGTTCAGGTTTTCAGACCACAGTCAGTGGGCTAGAGGCAAAAACGTGATGGGGGAAGGAACAAGAGAAAGGACAGCGGCTGATGTATGGGAGAAAAGAGGGGGAGGGGAGACAGGAAACGAAGGAGGGAGATAAAACAGATCAGGGAGAGATAAAGATGGATGCCAGGTAGAAAAATCATGAGAGAGACAAAGATTGGAAGGGAGACAAGCGCTTCCAGGTCACCACCTACTGTCAACAGCCTCTTCTGACAAGGCCCTCCTAACAGCAAGTGCAATTATGCATGCATCAAAGGATTCACTCACTGACAAATACACAACTTGTATAATCTCACATGATTCTGTGCAGAAAAATTTTAGGATACATCTTGTGAAAAAGTAAAACAAAGGCTAATGCTCCCTACTCTTTTAAAATGTCTCCAACATTCTCTCTAAAACATAGATACCACCATTCATTAAGGCCCTTAGACTGAATGTGTATTGTCCTACAGCTCTCGAACCCAAACTATGATTCATGATGTGTATTAGTTCTCCCACTAATAGGCAATTTCTAAGACAGTAAGAATAGCGTCCTAGTAACTGATGTCATACTGTACACCAGGCATATTGTACCCCAAAGACACAGCTGTGCCTTAAGCCAGACACACTCTCCCGGAGAATCAGCTTTCCAGATCAGTGCTAGGTCCCAAACCATAAGGATATGCTGGAGCTTCATCTCAAGTGTAATCTAAATGACTTTACAATCATATGCATCGCTAATGCTTGGCAATGCTCTGCGTTAAGCTTCGTGGTGAAATTGAAACTCAGAGATATGGTATTGGAGAAAAGACTTCACATGAGAAAAGAATACTCCTAATAACTGGGGAGAGTGTGTGTGCCTGTGACCTTGTAACATGAGACAGGCTGGTGAAAGTGCTGAGTTTTTTCTTAAAATAACAAAATGAAAATAGACAGAGCTACTGCTCAGAATGAGGACATTTCTTGGTTCAATCTTCTCCAATGTAAAAAAGAAAGAATACAAAAAGAAATACAAATGAATCCATGAGTATGTGTAGTGCAAGGGGCAGAGTGTGTCTTTAAAGAGATAATGCTACTGATTTGAAGTCATAAATTTCCTTTTAATAGAAGAAAGAATTTTGTCATCTTTGTCCTCTGTAGGATTTTTTTCTATTTCTTGGATGAATGCGGTGAAAGAAAGGAACAGAGGAATTTATCCTTAAAACAAGCTCTTACCAGTTTCATTGCTGAACTCATCCTTTGGACAAGGAGTACAGTCAAAACAACAGGCAGGTTTTCCCTCTTGAGAGGATTTCCTAAATCCAGGATGACAACTCGCACTGCACACAGAGAGGGGAGTCTGAAGAAAAAATATGTTAATGAATCTTTAGAATTTTACCACACATTCAGAGCTTGAGAGAAAAACAATTTTATATACATATAAATATGATGTGTGTACAAATATATTTAACAATATAAATTAAATAATTATAAAACATAAACATTCATTGTAAAGCTAATAAATGAGAAAATTGATATAATTGCAACTTGAGATTTTGAATACTATAATATCCCCTTTTTTAAAATTTGAGACAAGGTCTTGCTTTGTTGTTCAGGCTGGTATAAACTCAGCCCCAAACTCACAGAAATCCTCCTGCCTCTTCTTCACAATATCCCATTTCAAGAGCAAAACTTGGGGTGCAAAGTTGTCCACAACAAGTTGGTTACTCACTGTTAATGAAGTGTGTTTTTATTAGGTTCAACACACCTCTGTAATTCCTGTGGCCCACTCAATCATATCATCAGACAAAGACAATTGTTGGCCAGGAAGAACATGTGAGGTAAATGTTCCCAATTTGACCTTAAGTCTAAGGCCTTCTGGAAAATTCCAGAAGTTCAGAATGTCATACTCTACATCCAGTTTTCTTCTGTCATCCAAATTCACTTGGTCTCCAGCAGGATTGTTAAACTGCACATTCTTCAGGAAAGGGTGGAGCTAAAAGAGGACATCATCTTCTGGTTAGGAATTCACGATCAAGTCAAACGCAAACAAGAAAATGCTCTTAGTTATGTTTAATCTTTTCCTCATAGTGCAATTTTTACGCTGGCACTTAATAAGGGAGAATGAATAAATTTTATACAAAATATCATACTTCCCCTAAAATGTCAATCTCAGGAGTAAAAATTTTGTTCAAGATCATTTTAATACACTTTTAATAGCTCTTAGAAAAAATAGTTTTTAATGTATTATTAATTTTGCTTCTGCACATTCATACAATGAAATTTTCTCTTGCAAAAGATATTATAGAGTGCAGTGAGAAATTTAATGTTTCTAGTATAGGGGTCAGCATCATTTTAGTTAAAGAGTAACAATTTCTTCTGCCCTTCAACAAGTTCACGGCAAACACTTAGATGTCATAATAAATATTTTATCTAGATGGGCAGTGAAACCCTTTAGGTGAAAGTAATGAATTTGTCACATACTGACTTTTTCAATCTCAGCCTTCTTGCTGAGTGACCATTTCTACCGAGCTCTAGATTGACTACCTTACTACTGAACTGATGTCTAATCACCTATTCTTTTAGATAGAGTCTCTCAGTCTTCTCAGATGAAGCACATGTTTAATAACTTAAGACCCTGATGATAATACATGACATCACAACAACAAAACAACAACAAGCTGACTTACCTGCCAGGGTGAAAGCACCATCACTCCTTTGTTTCTCACTGGTGGCCACTGTGTTCGCTGTAGAAGCATCTCATGCAGGGCGTGGGCCACAGCATACACAGCGTTGTGTGTATTGTGACTCCAGTCAGTCATAGCTGTGTCAAAACGATTCACAGGCAGCCATGCCAGAGAGGCATTAGGTGTACAGTCCTTCAGTGAACAGTCAGAGTCAGAGAATGAACAGTGGAAATTATTTAACCAAAACATAGTTAGATAAGTGTCTTCTGGGTATTTGGAGGGGTTGACTTCTTCCACAAAATGTTTGAAACCAGGTATTTTTTCATGGTGGTTGGAAAAAATGAGTGTCCCATGGAATGAATTAAGTATGAAAGTTTTCCCAGTCATGTCAGCATGCCATTGAGAGTTTGTGACCCAGACTTTGCCTGTAAGCAAGTGTTGCCCTATATTATGATTTATATCATTGATAATATCAGTGTCATAGTAAATGATGACCACATTGACTTGTGATGTTTCCTTGGTCAGGATAATGTTTTCCTTTGCAAATGCCACATAAGACACAAGAGCAGTTGAGACCATTTTCACAAATGCTATACAGACTTTGTTCCTGTCCATCTCTCTTGTCATGTCTGAGAGAAACTGAAGACCTTTCTGACCTTCCATGATGACCAGCCCCACCCAGGTCCAGCTGAAATGGACCATTAAGGAAACCATAGCAACTGCCAGAGATTTGTCCTTACGGGCCACCTGATAGACAGAAGGAAAAAGTCCACCGTCTCTTAGAGTAGGATCAAAAGAACCAAAGGTAATCTGAAAGGAAATAAAATTGGATGAAATTTAAGCAAGGGCATTAACACAAGGCACAACTTTATGGCTGGAGAATAATAAGTAATAACTGAAAGTGGTAGAAATGCCTATTTATCCAGTCTTTCTAATTATCTTACTTTTAAAAAAGCTTTTCAGAATATAACTGATCAAAGGCCAGAGATTTAACTCAGTTGTTCCAGCACCAGCTTTGTAAGAACAAAGTCCTGAGTTCCTTCCCGGGTAACCACATACAAGAATGCCGGGTGTGGTAACTCACCCACCAACAATCATTACCACATATCACAGTGCTGGTTGTGGTGGCTCATGCCTATAATCTGAACAAATGGTAGGAAGAGGCAGGAGGATTGCTGAGTTCAAGGCTAAGTTCACAACCAGTCTGAACTACAAAATTAATGTATATATATATATATATATATATATATATATATATATATATATACAAACAAATATTTAAGAAACATCTTGATCTGTGAAATATGCTGTTGGGATTTCAATCAGGATTGCATTGAATGTGTAGAATCTCACTCCACATAGAATGGCTGCTGCCATTTCAGATTCAGCCAACAGTAAATGTTGGCGAGGCTGCGGAGAAGAAGGTACCCTTCTCCACTGTTGATGGGACTGTAAACTCGTACAATCCCTGTGGAGATCAGCTTGGAGATTCCTCAAAAAGCTAGGATTGGAGGTCCCATTTGACCCAGCCATTGCCCTGCTAGGTATATACACACAAGAATTAAAAGACTCATATCACAGTGACATATGTGCACCCATGTTTATAGCAGACCAATTTGTCATTGCTACATCTTGGAAACAACCCAAGTGTCCATCAACTGGAGACTGGGTAAAAAAGCTGTGGTTCTTCTACAGAATGGAGTATTACTCTGCCATAGAAAATGATAAGTTTGAATCATTTCTACTTAAATGGACATACCTTGAGGATATCCTCATAAGTGAAATAAATAGGTCACAGATAGGTACATATCGCATCTTTTCTCTGGTATGAGAAAATAAAGATGTAAATGAGTCCTAGAATTGTATGTTATGTATTGTGAAATAGAAAATGCTCCATGTAAAATAGGAAGAAGGGAGAAAATGATGAGATTATAACAAAAAAGTAAGGAAACAAATTTTATGTATATGGGGGGGTGGTAGGGTGGGTAGGGCTATGGGAAAAAATGAAAAGTTGTGTCTTATACTGGTACAAATCCCCATTATGGAGTGCAATCATGATGCGTTTATGTAATGCACCAATAAAGATTAAAATTTTTTTTTAAAAAAGAAACATCTTTATTTGTTTCCTTCTATATTATTTGTTATAGTCAAGAAAATCTGAGTGAACTTCCAAGTCTTTTATACTTATGCTTTGAAATTACACATTTATAAAGATGTATTTTCACAAAGGATCTTTTACCACCCTGTTTAGGCAACTAATAATGTCAGCAACACAGACATACTTTTATTCTTCCCAGTCTTACTCATCCTCACCTGGGGAAACTTGTAGAGCTCCATCAGGGTTCCAATTTGAGCAGACGTTGCCCATGATGTTCCTGTGAGCACTGCTACAGCCTTGGTCTTTCTCCTACAAGAGTAATTAGGGGTCTCAATCTGCCCTGTGAGCAAAATGAGGGAACTCTCCAGCATTCTGCAGTGACTATAAATGAAATTATGGAACTCAAATCCCAGAGATATGTTGGATAAAAGATGAGGATCCTTGTTTATCTCCTCTATGGCAAAGATGAAGGCTAGAACATTCTGATAACTGTTGGGCATGTGCCTGCATAGAAAGCATAGAGGTCGTTATGATAAAGGTTTATTCTACAGTATTTTACAACCAAGTAACACATAATTTATAAAATGCATATTCATGCTCCTCCCCCATATTCATGTTCCAAGAACCAAGGCACAAAGGCAATATTATTAATTGTTTTGATTTGGGGATGTAATTAGGGATAAGTGAGAATTTAAAGGTAGATTTCTCATGACTAAGACCATTGTCTCAGAAGAGTTCAGTACAGTGCTTCTTTGTCCTACAGTGTGAGTAAACATTTTCCAGATGGTCTCTGACAAGTTATAAGGAACATGCTTTTTCATTTCCTGAGCCATAACTTTTAAATATCAATGATTATTTTTTACACAGTCAGTTGTCGGTATAGTTTGATACAGTAAGCCGAATTCAGGCAATATCTTACCTAAGGTTACATACACCACAAGGAAAGAAAGTCGATCTTTGAAGTAACTCAACTCCATGGAATCTTAGATTTCAAAGTTAAACAACAATATGTACATACTTAGTATGATAACAATGATACACATGAAAGTGGAAATACTCACAAAGAGAAAATAATGTTAAATTAAACGTGTGAAACCTGAAGAAACATATCTGTGGTTGGTTCTGATGCAGCAAAAAGTTGATAGTGAGTTATCTAAACCTCTTCCTTCTCAAAGTCATACATCACAATTCCAACCACAAGGTTAAGGTGTTGTGGAGAACTGCAGACAATTTACTCTGATTTAAGACTGCCTTAATGGGATTTACTTACTTGGGCTTGAGGATGTTTGCCCTGGCCCGTGGGATCAACTACTGGGATTATTTCAGACATCTACCCTATGGAATTTTAAACTACAAGTGTTGTTGCAATGGGATTCTTGGCCTTAAGACTTACAGGATTTACAGGGATTTAAGGATGTCAGCCCTGCCCTATGTAATCTTAAACTACAGGAATTATTGTGGGAATCACCCTGTTTTATGTATGTTAAGATTACAGGTGTGAAGGTTTGGTACCAAATAAAGGTTCCTGTGGGGGAAAAAGGAACCCTTCCTCATTATTAGTGGTAGTGTAAGCACCTGTAGAAATCAGTATGAAAATAAAAAATAAAAATAGAAGTAGAAATTCCACTTATTTATACTACACGTTGTCTCAAAATCTTCTCCAAAGGGATAAAGACATCTTATATCCATGTTGATAGACACCAATTCACAATTATTGTATCTGGAAATTATATATATATATATATATATATATATATATATATATATATATATATATATCCAACAGGAAACCAAGGAATAATAAAAATGTATTTGTACACAATGAAGTGTTTCTCTGTTGCAAAAAAGGATAAATTTGAGGCATTTGCAGGAAAATAAATGGAACTTGAAACCATAATTCTAAGTAATGTAAACCAGACACCTGGGCTTAAAAATTGTGTGATTTCTTTTTAGTCAAAATCTCAGTATATAAGGTTAGAAATGAAAGCAAGTAATTTAAAAGAGGAGGTATGTAAAACTAATGCAACTCAACATGGGCAACACATTTAAAAACATGTGCTTTTGACAGCAGAGTTGTTTTTCTCCTATTAGTCTGAGTGTAATTGCTATAATTAACTTTATATGGACTTAAAATTAATAATAGATCTAATGCTGGCAAAATGACAAAGGCTGGGGTGGGGGAAGAAGAAAGAATTGAGGTATGCTATGTATGTGTATCAACTTCCCATAGTCAATGTAAGTACTGAGTACAGTAAACATATACCAATAAAATTAAAAATTAAAAAATAAAGCCTTTTATTTCTACCTTAAAATAATACACAATGGCTGAGGTTTAAAAAAATAGAACTGCAAATATATAATCACTGATATTACCCCTAATAGAGTTGAAACAGAATGTGCAATATAAATGGTGTCTGAATGAATTTACAGATCAGTTACGTCTATATTTTTAGAATACAAACTGCAGATAATGGAGCAAAGTTCTAATCCTAACTCAGGATGGGGTGCAAAGTGTGGAAGAGTAAGCAGGATAATCACAACTTAAACACTCAGTAAATGTTCGTCCCAAAATTCAAAAGGGGGACCAGGGATATAGCTCAGTGGTTCCAGCACTTGTCTTGCAAGCACAAGGACCCGGGTTCAATCCCCGGTAACCACATAACAATACTGGGCATGGAGAATCACACCCAGCAGCAACCAGTACCACATACCACAGTGCCAGGCGTGGTGGCTCACGCCTGTAATCCCAGCACTTGGGAGGCAGAGGCAGGAGGATTGCTGTGATGTGAGTTTGAGGCTGAGCTCAGGGCCAGCCAGAACCACAAAGCGAGACCTTGTCTCAAAAAAAAAAAAAAAAAAAAAACCTAAAAATAAATAAATAAATAAATAAAAATAATGATGGAAAAAAACTGTTTCAACTTTCAAAGACTAAAGTTAGACTTATCTTTTTCTTTATGCACTAAACTAAAATCAAAGTGGATTAGAAGGCAAAATGTTAAAACAGAAAACACTAACCTACTGCAAAACAAATTAGGTAGAACTCTTGGAGACACTGTGTACGGAAAGACTTTATGAAGGAACGATCTACAGCACAAGATCCAGCAGAAGGAATCAACAAATGGGATCTCATCTTATTAAAAAGCTTCTGCACAGAAAAAGAAACCAACAGCAGAGTGAAAAAGAAAGCAACAATGTGGGAAAGAATTTTTACCAGCTGTTTCTCAAACAAAGAGCTACTATCTAGAATATGTAAAGAGCATAAAAATATCATTCTCCCAAAATTTAAAACCCAATTCAACATGAACAGACATTTTTCAGAGGAGGAAGTAAAAGTAGCTAAGAAGCATATGAAGAAATGCTTAATATCATATGAGAGATGCAGATGAAAACAACACTAAATTCCATCACACTCCACAAACATTGGCTGCTATCTCAAAATACTCCAACAAATTCTGGTAGGGCTTAGGGAAGGAAGGAATCCCTCTCTACTGTTGGTGGAAATGTAGACTATGCAACAACTGTTAAAATAGGTGTAGAGATTCCTCAAAAAATTAGAATTAGAGGTTCCATTTGACCCTGCTATTCACCTACTGTTGATTAACATGAAAGAATGAAAATATTTATATCACAGTGACCTATGTGCACCCATATTTATAGCAGCTCAGTTTGTGATAGCTAAATCTTGGAAACAACCCAAATGTCCATCAGCTGGAGACCTGATAAAGAAGATGTGGGGTGTATTTTTTTTAAATGGGGTGTTATTCTGCCATAGAGAATGATAAATCAGGATCATTTCTACTCAAATGGGTGTAACTTGAGAACATCCTCATAAATGAAATAAATAGGTCACAGATGTGTAAATACCATATCTTCTCTCTGATTTGAGAAACTAGAGATGTAAATGAGTTCTAAAGTATAAAACAGATATTGTGAAATTGAAAATATTCCAAGAGAAAAGGGGAAAAGTTTAAGTAAAGAAGACAAAGAACAAATTTAATGGTAAAAAAAGGAAGTAAATCTTGTTTTTTAGGGGCCAGGAAGGCGGTAGGGAGGTCAGGAGAATGGTAAAAAATGAGAATCAAGTTGTGTCATACATTGGTACAAATTCTCAATGTCAAGTGTGATCATGATGTGTACATAAAATGTACCAATAAAATCAATTAAAACCATAAAAAACTAAAGTGTGTTTTCAATAAATTCACATGATCTTACTGTAAGTATTTTTAAAAATATCCTTTTGAGCAAAGTATTAGCCTAAATAAGTCATTTAAAAAATTAATAGATTTGGGCTGGGAATTTAGCTCAGTGGTTCCAGCGCCTGTCTTGCAAGTGCAAGGGCCCAGGTTCCATCCCTGGAAACCATATACAACAATGCCGGAGACTCACACCCACTAGCAATCAGTACCACATACTACAGTATTTGGTGTAATGGCTCATGCCTGTAATCCCAGCACTACGGAGGCAGAGGCAGGAGGATTGCTGAGTTCAAGGCTGAATTCCAAATCACCCTGAACTACAAAGTGAGACCCTGTCTCAAAAAAAAAAAAAATTAATAGATTTGCAAAATGTTCTCAAAATTATGCAAGGACTAAAATAACATGCTTATTCAAGTATAGAGACTGTTTGATACTATCAGACAATTAATAAGATATTAAATATTAACATTAGTATTTTAACATAATTACAGCAAAATCTCTGTCCACACTCATCCATGTGAAGCAGGATAAGAAGTGCTCTATATTTTATCCTGCTTGTATAAATTGATCTTAAATATATATCCACATACAGCACTGCACCTCAGAGAATCATACAAACAGAATTTGATAAAGAAAGAATAAAAATATTAATATCCCAGTGACATATATACACCCATGTTTATAACAGCTCAGTTTGTGATAGATAAATGTTAGAAACCACCCAAATATCCATCAACTGATGACTGAATAAAGGTGTCTTTTTATATGAAACAGAATAGTACTCAATCATACAGATTATAACTTTGAGTCATTTACATTGAAATGAATGTACCTTGATTACATCCTTGTAAGTGAAATAACTAAGTCATAGATGTGTAAATACTACATCTTTTCTTTGGTATGATAACCTGAAGATATAAATTAATTCTAAAATGTAAGATAAATATTACAAAATAGAAAATATTCAAAGGGAAAAAGGGGTAAGGGTAGGTAAAGATGGGAAAGAAAACATTTGATGCTAAAAAAAAAATGAAACAAAAGGAATTGTAAGGTGGGTAGGGGGTGGGAAAAAATAGAATTAAGTTGTGTCACAAATCCTCAGTGTCAACTGTGATCATGATGTATCTATAAAATGTACTAGTAAAATGATTTTTTTTAAAAAAACATAAAACAAAACAAATACTTTATTTCAAAAGAAAGGTTTCAGGGCTGGGGATTTAACTCAGTGGTTCCAGCACCTGTCTTGCAAGCACAGGGCCCAGGTTCAATCCCCCAGTAACCACATACCATACTGGGCGTGGAGACTCACACTCAGCAGCAATCAGTACCACATGCCACAGTGCCAGGTGTGGTGGCTCATGCCTGTAATCCCAGCACTTTGGAGGCAGAGGCAGGAGGATTGCTGTGATGTGAGCTTGAGGCTGAGCTCTGCCAGCCTGAACTACAAAGTGAAACCTTGTCTCAAAAAAAAAAAAGACAAACAAAAAACACATAGGTTTCGTTTAAAGAAAATGTCTGTGATCAAAGGGAGAGCAGCCTATGAGGAAGTACTTAAGTTCACCCTCCTCCTAGGTTTGCATTGCCCAGAATCCTCCTGGAGCCTTTTTGCACAGACAGATTCTGTGTTATGTTAACCAGAAGAAGCCTTCTGATTGGTGGGGTGCGATCTTCTTTGCACTTTATGAGGTGAATCTTTTTGTGAATCATATTCAAGAGTATATTATTATATTCTTTATTCTGGCTACAGAAAAATTCAGAACGACATGCAGGGACTCAGAGAAGCTCAAAGCACGTGCTTTCACATTACACTGTCCAGTGGAGTCACAGATAAAGCTAGGTTCTCCCAGCAGCCGTATGTGTTATTACACACATATGACACCCAGTGGGAAAGCTGCCCCAAACTCCATGTCCAGGAGCTTTGTTGCTGTGACTCTGTTGCTTGTGGCCCTTTGTGAAAGAGAGGCTTGGTCATGCAGACCTTTGGAAGAAACATATGGCTGACTTGAATCTCTCCTGGGCTGACTGGATAATCTGTCCATTTATGTACTACCATTGAGCGTGTATCATATATCTATATGTTATCTTCCTTATTATAGTGACATGACATAAGAAACCAACTAGAAATTTAGGCATTTCCAAATTGTATTAAGAGCCCTATATTCTTGGTCTCACTAGATATAAGACGGATAGAAAGGAGATTTCATAACAAGTATGTCAACATATATGTAATAATTTTGTATAAAAATGTGCACCCTATTGTAAATGTAGTGCTTAGATGTGGGGGCAGAAAAAGTCTAAGATATTATCATGAGCATTTTCATTATCAGAGCCGTGGCATTTTATGTGGGCTAGCTTCTTCTCCAAAATATTAAAATTATTTTTGCAATACATTGTTCATCTAGAAATGAAACATATATGTGATTTTAAAATTTTATTTTCCCTTTGCCTTTTCTTATTTTTATAAAAAGAAAAGTTTGCTCATGTTTCCCTTAACATTTGTTCCCAACTGGTAGGTGGGTCTGGACATAATAAGCAGCTAGAATTGCGAGGATGTTCTCTCAGTGATTGACCAGGCTGAGTGCACATGGGAGGGAAACTGAGGCAACTGTGTGAGTGGAGAATAAAAAATAATAGAAAGAGAAGGTGGCTTCTTCTCTCCTCCCTGAGATAGGAAGCCTCTCTCTGTCTCGCATTCGTGAATTATTCTTGAAATCTGCTGACACATGGTACCTGATCATTTCCTCATCCTCCACTATTTTCAGACAATGTGTGATCTCAGTGGACTTCCCAACGCTGGAATCCTCAGACTGGTTTCTGAGAATCTTTGCTGTGCTTATGTTGTGCTGTACTCATGTATACCCAGCGACCTCCATCCTCCTTGGCTTTAAAAGCCCCTTGTCCTATGCAGAACTCAGAAGCTACTGCAGATCCTCCTAACAAGCACAAACCTCCTGGCAATGGTCTTTACATCCAGGATCATGCACTGATTAAATAAAATCTTCCCTACCATTTTCAGTAAATGGAATGATTATTTTTTAAAAGATTTCAAGAACTTGACAGTAGACTTTCTTATTCACTCAGTACATATTGTTGAAATTCTGTCTGACAAAAAACATTATTCAACAGCTACCAGAATTTAAACTCATGCAATAAACACATTATTAAGGTCAAAGGTTAACATATAAGATATCACACTTTACCACAAGTTTTCAAAAAGCCTAGGCGTAGAGAAAGCTTAAACTCAGTATGTTACTGGTAGCCTATGAAATATAAAAACACCCTCTCTCTAAAACCATGACATCATGGGAGAAACTATCCAGGAATAAAATATAAGCAGGCATCTGAATGTGATAATAGATATGAGAAAATATAGACACCATCTATGGAAGGAAGTGGGCAGTATTTCTTACCCTGCCATACCTGCTTGCAATGACAGGAGCAGTCCTGGCTTCAACAGCTGATTATACCAGCCAGTTATTATGTCATTCATATCCTCTTTCCACACAGGAGCACAATTAATCTGCTAGAGCCCTCTGACAACGTGTAAAACCCAAGAATTAACTGTGCCTACAAAATTGGCACGTGACTATAAACTGGCACATGACTACAAATGTGACTACAAAACTGAGAATATAGTGTGACCATGTGGCCGTGTGATGAAGAATCAGTCTGGAGGTGAAAATATCAAAGATGAATTCTTTCTTATTCATGCCCTGGCTTGCAGGTTCAGGACTTACAGAACACACAATGAATAGAGTGTTGACATGCCCATTATTGTAAAGTAACTACCAACAGCACAAGTCTCCCAGAGCAGGAGGCTTATGAGTAGCAGTGAACAAACTGAACACTCTGTAGAACTATCAGAGTATACGTATCATTAAAGAAAATTAGAAGGGCTAGTGTTATATATGTGGCATATTTTGTAGTCGTTGCACCCACTGAGTTCACCACAATGTCTAAGACTAATTCTAAAGAACATCAGTCAGTGTGCTGGGCAGGGACAGCTCAGTGGGGAGGAGGGGCAACGATAGTAGAAAAAGGGAGAAGGTGATCGATCCCTCAGATTTCCACCCTGAAAAGAGGAGGCTAAGAAATTAAGAAACTATTTCTCCAGGTTTGAAAAGTGAGAAAGATTACAGGGAGATTCAAAGCGACACATGGACAGTACTTTTCATCTATTGCTGGGGAAGCTAGTGCCGCAATAGAGTGAATGTACATGTAATCACTCTCAGATGCTTAGGCAGTATTCTCCTGAGAAGTTAAAAATAAATAAAAATATGAAAGAGAAACTTACGGCATCATAAAGAAGTTCTTCGTTGGCTCCAGTCCAGAAATATCTGTATAGTAGAAATAAAGAAAGAGGGAGAAAAGTCCCCCGATCACCACATCTCCGTCCTTGTACACACTGGTGCTCCTTCTGAGCAGACACGGTTCATTTTCATAATTATACACTAAGAGAGAATGCTTCAGGAGAAAGAACACAGTGATCAACACGAACATCTTAGCGAACGTCTGCAAAGACCTGAGTGAAGAACTTAATTGTGTTGGCCATGTCTGCATATGCATTATTGTACATTTATATGTGTGTGGTATTGCTTTTGATTCAGATGGACACTCATGCCTCTGACACTTTTCAGCAAAGCTTCCCAGGGGACCCAGGATGAATTTCTCACCACTTGCCTCCTGAGTTCTGCATCTGAGGTCTGGTGCCCAGGTGGAAACACAAGTTGGAAACTATATTTGAGTCTCCCTCTCCCCACCTAGCGGCACCATGACTCATCCAAGTGCACTGAGAGCACCATCCCAAGGCCACTTCCTTCTGGGCAGATTTGCTTGTCAGCCTGAGTCAATAATCCACATGGGATGTGGCCTGCAGACTGCACCGGCTCTTCACTGCTAGGTGTGCAGTGAAAGAGTCTGAGTTGTTATGTAAACAAGCCTACATAACAGTCACTTACGCCAAAGCTACACCCACCCTCTTCACCACTGCATGGTGCCACTTCTTACTCTGAATGCCACAATTCAAACTTTAACTCAAGATCAATGCACAAGAGTGTTACAAGTATTAATTTTATGTTTTATTCGTACATATTTGCATACATACACTTACAGTCAGTCCTCTTGGGGATTGATTCATCATGTACACAATTCAGCTCCTTTACTATTCCAATTCCTTTCTTTCCTACTTCACTTCTACTTCAAATATCCTTGCCCATTTTCATCACTCCTGAGATTATTCTTCTCATCTCATGTTTATTGCACAAATGTTTATATTCATGAAAGCCATTAAATTTTGCACAAAGTGTGTCTCTGTTCTCCCATTCCCTCATCTTCTCACGGTCCTCTCATCCTCTGTCTGTAGGATCACATCCTACTTGCAGAGAATCCATTACTCTGTCTGCTTCTATGCACCCTTTATTTCTACTTTGTGCTCCGCCTTCCCTAAGCGGGCATACCTCATGTCAGTGGCGATGAAGCCACAGCGTAAGGGCCAGAATGGGCATTTCTAAGCCCTGACACTTCTAAAAGTTCTCTGTCACCGCTTTATGCTACTTAATCTTGTGTGTGATTTATTTTACTCCACATTATGTCTTTCAGATGAATCCACTTTCCTAATAAAGTTTCAAAGTTGTCCTTCTTCGTAGCTGAATAGGATTCCATTATGTAAGATACCTTATTTTTATGTACATAGTGGGGTGGGAGGTTTAGGGGAGAGAGAGGAAAGAGAATAATAAGAATCAAGATGTGTTGTGTGCTAGTATAAATTCTCTATGTTAAATGTGATCATAATGTATGTATAAAATGTACCAATAAAATTGCTAAAAAGAACTGAAGTGCTAAAATACTTGTACATCTATATCACTGTAATATTCTCTATATACCTCTGAGGAAGTTGTCTAGCAAAGGCAAAATTAGGTCATAAGGAATATCTATTGTTTTATTTCAAAAATGTATGGTGATTTTGAAAATCATTCTACTAACTTCTGTTTCATCAACAATTGTAGAGGGTCCCTTTTTCATCCTACGTGCACCAGGATGTGTTACTTTTTGATTTCTTAATGATTGTCATTTTTTCTAGAGTAAGGTATGATTTAATTTTTTTAATAGTAAGTTTCTAATGGTAAAGGATATTGAGCATTTGTTTCACAAATTTTTTTGGCCACTCGTAGTTCTTTCTTTCAAAAATGTCTACTAATTTCATTTGACTTTACCTTCACTGAGTCTTGCATTATAGGTTATCAACTTTTTTTATTCTTTTGCATATTATAGATATTATTTCTTACCTGAGGCATAGTTGGCAAAAATGTATTCCCATTGTGTAGGTGGTTTCTTCCCTCTTCTCTTTCCTCAGCTCTGCAGAGACATTAACCTCATACAATTCCATTGGTTGATTGTTACTCATTTTTTCTGAAATTGTGGTTCCATTTAAAAAATCCTTTATATTTTGACTAAGCTACCTCATCTTTGACAAAGGAGCCAAACACCCTCAATGGAGGAAACACAGCCTCTAACTAATGGTGCTGGAAAAAAACTATGTTTAAGCTTGTCCGAGATTAAAGCTAGATCAATCTCTTTCTTCATGCACCAAACTAAAATCAAAGTGGATTACAGACCTAAATATTAAACAGAAACACTAAATCTGGGGCAAAAAATATTAGATAGAAGTCTTGAAGACATTGATGCAGAGAAAACTTTACGAATAAAACCCCAATAGCACAGTAACTAGCTGAATGACTGAATAATTGAAATTTCATCTTACCCAGAAGATTTTGCCCAGCAAGAGAAACCATCAATAGGGCGAAAGAACAATATAAGAAAGAATTTTTACCAGCTGTTTCTCAAAGAACTACTAACTATAATATACAAAGAATTAAAAAACCTAGCCCTCTCCTGAAATTTAAAGACGGAATTTGAAAATGAGGATCTGAAATGAACAGACATTTTAAGATGAAGAAGTATTGGCAGCAAAGAAACATACAAAGAATGTTCAACATCGCTGGTCGTTCAAGAGATGCAAATAAAAACAACGATGAGATTGCATCTCACTTCATATAGAATGGCTGTTGTCATGAAATCAACCAATAACAAATGCTGGAGGGGCTGTGGAGAGAAAGGAACACTTCTTTACTATTGGTGGCAATGTATACTAGTTCAATCACTATAGAGATCATGTGAAAATTCCTTTAAAAATAGAACTTGAGGTCCCATTTTGTATGGCTATTCCCCTGCTAGGCATATACATGAAAGAATTAAAAGAATCACACCACAGCCACATATGTACACACATGTTTGTAGTGTGAGTGATAGCTCAATCTTGGAAACACCTCAAATGCCCATCAATGGTGGACTGAATAAAGATGTGGTTTTTTCCTTACAAAATGGAATATTACTAAGCCATAAAGAATGATGTATTTGAGTCATTTATATTCATTTATACTTTGAGTCATTTATACTTTTGAGTCATTTATACTTGGATGTAGTTGGAGGTCATACTCATAAGTTAAATAAATAGGACACTAATATGTAAGTACCATATCTTTTCTCCAATATGAAAAACAGAAGATGTAAATGAATGCCAAAATGTATGATAGGTAACGTGAAATAAAAAGAAAATGTGTGAAAGGAAAGAGGTTGGTAAGGGAAAATAAAGAAGGGAAAAAGAAATTTGATAGTAAAATATAAGAAAACAAAGCTTGTATATAGGTTGGTGAGGGTTTCACAGAGGGTAGGGGAAGGGGAAAAAAATAAAAATAAAGTTGTGTCATGTCCAGGTACAAATTTTTTTGTCTGAGCACATTTTCATAAATACTGAATCATGTTACAAAAAATTATAAACAAGATCCTGTGTACTTGAACTTAATAATCTAAATGAATATGAATATTGTATGTTATAAAATTGATAGTATTCATATCAAGAATGAAAATGAAGAAAGACAAGTTTGAGAGGATGGATGAGATGAATTAAAGGAAACTGTATTAAAGACCTAAGTATTAGAACAGAAACACTAAATCTGCTGGAAACAAGTTAAGTAGAATTCTTGGAGATATTGGCAAAGGGAAAGACTTCATGAACAGAACTTCTGCAGCATGAGAACTTACAGAAGAAATCAACAACTGCAATCTCATCTTATTGAAATACTTCTGCACAGCAAGAGACACCACCAACAGAATGAAAAGACAACCTACAATATGGGGGAAGTTTTACCAACTGTTTCTCAGTCAAAGTGTACCTAGAGTATATAAAAAACTAAAAAATCATTTCCTTCAAACTTAAAGACCTAATTCAAAAATGAGCATCTAAATAAATAGACACTTTTCAAAGTAAGAAATAAAGGCAGTTCAGATACATATAAAGAGATATTCAAATATATCTGGTCATTTGAGAAATATAGATGAAAACAACATTAGGATTCTATCTCACTCCACAAAGAATGGTGGCTATCATGAAATCAACCAACAACAAAGGCTGGTGCAGCTACAAGGAGAAAGGAACACTTCTCCACTCTTGATGGGAATGTAGACTCGTGTATAACTGTGCAGATCAATATGGAGATACCTCAACAAACTAGGATTAGCGGTCCCATTTGACCCTGCTATTATCCTACAAGGTCTATGTTCATGAAAGAATTAAAAGATTGATGTCGCAGCAACCTATGTGTACTCATGTTCACAGCAGAACAGTTTGTGATAGCTAAATCTTGGAAACAGACCAAATGCTCATCAATATAATGGAAAGGATGTGTGTGTGGGGGGGTTATTCAAATGGAGTATTACTCTTCCATAAAGAATGATAAATTTGAGTAATTTATATCAAATAAATATACCGTAAGGACAAACTCATAAGTGAAATAAATAGGACACAGATGTGTAAATATCATATCATTTCTCTGGCATGAAACACTGAAGGTGTTAATGAGTTCTAAAATGTATAAGTATTGTGAAATAGAAAGAAAATGTTCAAAAGGAAAGAAGAGTGGAGGTTATATTATAAAGGGGAAAGAAAAATTTTATGGTAAAATAAAAAAAGTAACAAAGCTTAAATATATAGGTGTTGGGGAGTTGTAAGGAGGAAAGAGCAATGGGAAAAATGAGAATCAAAATAATTATGTACTGGTACAAATTTTCAATTTTGAATGTGAGCATAATGTATATATAAAATGTACCAATAAAATCAATTTAATTTTTAAAAAGAATGTAATTCATATGGGTAAGGGAAATAAAAGAAGGGGAAAACTGAAGACAAAAACAAAAAATGATAAAGCTTATTTATATAGGAGGTTAGGGGTCATGGGTATGGCAAGGGAATAGAGGCAGAACTGGTACAAATTTTCAGTGTTGAATGTAATCATGTACATAGAAAATGTACCAATAAACTCAGTAAAAGGGGGAAAAAAGAATCAAGCTGTACTGTTTACGTGTATCCACTCCTCCAGGTGACTGGGAACTACATGTACTACTAACATGTATTAATACAGATAAAATATGTATTAATAAAAATATTGTAATAATCATTTGCAAGCTATGACATGTAGTGGGGAGCCCCTTCAGTCTTTAATACCCTCATCATGTGGTATTTTTCTTTATTGATGAAAACACCATGTATGATGTGATGAGACCTATTTTATCTTATGCTTATTGGATCAGTTATGGTTCCTCTGTTCAAATAAGGTCATTCTCCTAAGTATTAAGGAGACACAAGCGATTTTACAATAATAGCGTGACTCTAAATCAGCGATTATTTGAGTATTTCAGTAGGGTAAGACATTGATTTTCACTGTGGTCTCAGATATGCCCATTCTGTGTATGTCACTGTGTGTGTGTGTGTGTGTGTGTGTGTGTGTGTGTGTGTGTGCAGGGTTTTTGAGTGTGTGCAGTGGGTATATCTTGCAGTGTCAAAAAGAACATTCATGTAAGCTTTTCATTTTAAAGTCTTAGTTTTGTATTATACTTTAGCTAAAATAGCCAACATATTATATTAATGTACATTTAATTTTAAAATTATTGTTGTGATGTTATACATTCATTTTTACATACAATATTTGAGACTTGTAAATTTTGTATTTATAGTTCAACTTTACTTGGATTGGGTAGTTTTCAAATCCTCAATTGTGACATGAGGGAGTAGGTGTTAATGCGACAATTGTATTTGCCTTGAAATTTAATGACTTTAAGTTTTAATGTTTCAATTTTATAGCAATCAATGTGAAAATATCTTTCTTTTTTGCTTTACATCTCAAATATTATTCGATGTCACATTTATAAGCCAACAGTAGCCTAACAAAATAAAGTCCATGTTTACATTAGGACTCACAACTTGTGCTGGATATTATTTAACATCTGATTAGTGCTATCTATTCAACCATTATAGAATTGTAAATAGAAACTTCCTTGTTGTGTAAATTCCTTGAAACACCAGTGCTATAAAGGTCTACATGAGTGACTCTCAGACTTCATAACTTGGTGGTAAAAAGTGCAGTACTTTCCAGTTTTTCTGATTTGCTTTATAGTGAACAAATTCACATATTGTCATAAATGTATTAACAATGTATAGCCCAAGGTTTATTGTGGTAGAAATGGATTAGGGCAATATTTTAAGATGTGAAATGAACATATTGGGAAGTACTGAATAATAGGAAAAAGGTCAACATTTAGATATCAGATCTTAAATAACATATCTGGAATTTTTTGTTCACTGGGAAATGAAGAAAATATGTAGCTGGGAGTTTTGTTTTTATTTTTTCTTTGCACATGTGATGTAAACAATATAAGGAAGGTTCTATGTCTGTACTGATCCTAGAACAGGGAAGCTGTAACTTCTTTGCTTGAACCTTGGGAGACAGAGTGCCTCAATCTTCCTATCTGAGCTTGGGACTCTCCAGATCATTTCAAAAACACCGAACAGTGAGTCCTCTGGTGCAATCTATTTGCCTCACCCCAAGTGGTATCCTTGCAAACAGCCTGTTGGGAGAGGCTCAGAAAAAAGTCCACAGAGGAAGAAGGGGCTCCTGGGAACTTGGTAAAAGGAATGAGATTAAAATGATACCTGAAGGTGCAGCAGTTGATCATCAAACATTTTCCAACTTGTGTTTGTCTTAAGGACACCAGGTGTCAGATGCACAGCTTCAAGGGAAATGGTGGATAATTTCTCCAAGGACATGGAGGAGGTTTGACTGGATAAAAAGTGAGGATCATGCACATTCATTCATATGTATATACCTCCCTGCCTACATAAACACATACACAGGACACCACTCACCTACCTGACAATGCAGATCCCTTCTTCATTTAGACAACATCTATGGATACTGATAAGATGCCCTTTTTGACAATTCTCTTATTCTTCTTGCAGCTTCCTCTCACAGTGTATGACTTGTCTAGTGATGACTGTCTTCTAAGTAGGAGCACCAGTGTGTACAAGGACGGAGACGTGGTCATAGGGGGTTTCTTCTCTCTGTACACATGTTTTTACTTCACTGGTATGTCTCACATAAAACCCACTGAAGCCTTCATCATCATAGAGTAAGTGTCTTTTTTTCATGTATTTATTTTCTGCTAAATGAGCAGGAACAGTAATACTTGGGGTCTGTAAGCAGACAGACCAATATTCTCTGTATCCCTATCCCATGCTTTTTGTGCTCACTCAGAAGTGTTCGTGATTTCTTCTGTATTCCATTCTCTTCTTCATTGTTTGAAAGTAGAAGAGAATCTTTTCATATCTTACCTTCTCTTTCTTCAAGGTTTGATCATAAAGGAGACACCATCTTGCATCTTACTATATTATACATACTCTTTATTATAACTGGCTTGAACTGCATGAACATTAATGAGTCTCTACTGTAAGTCAATCCAAGCCCTACACTGAACTAAATACTATGAGACTTAGGTAAATATGCATTTCCTAAAAACCATAGTCTAATAATATTTCTTCAAAATGCGTATAATGTCTTAAATGCCCACAGCTTTTTATGCCCTACCTGCTTAGGCAGATCTCACTGTAGATATTCAGTTACACTTTCAAATACTGTGTATGTCCTCATTTCCTTTCAGTGACTCTCTATGCCTGGATCTGGAACTTTGACAGGCAATAAGGGCAACATTCTGTGAAATCTCATCATCTGATTGGATTCTTATTCACATGCATTTTCTCCATTTTTAGATATCTCCACATGAGATCTGTAGCCAATGGTATCACTAATAAATAGAATGTGCACCAAGTCAGAGGACTATAGATGACTTGTGCTCTTGTGCATAAGATGATGTCCCTAGAATGGCATCTATGTCTTTTGTCAGGTGAGAGAACCACAAGTCTTGTCCAAGCTTGGAAGTAAGGATGGCAGAGTGAAAGATGAGGGCAATTTCGGGGCACAGTAGGGGTTTGTACCTATATATTATTCATTATTGTATATAAGATTTATACTTATATTCTTATTGCTTGTTAATTTTAAGATGTTTATCTATTTTTGAGAAATGGTTTTATTATGTTTCCAGTGTTGTTCAAATGTTTTGCACTCAAGAAATCTGGCTTCTGCCTCACAATTAGCTGTTATGTGTGATGTGTCATCAGAGCTGGCATTTCCCCCATATAATTTTCCAAATATGTTTGATATTGTTTGTCAGTTTCTTAAAGGTAAGTATTTTGATTCTGATCATTGCTGTTTATCTTTCCTAGTAACTAGGAACAGATCTGGAAAACTATTAGGTTGAGCACAGAAGTGTGGTCTCTATCTCCTGTAATCTGTCAAAGAAAAATCACTCACAGCACTTACTAAAAAAATAAAGTTTGTTTTTAATCAGGGAAGAGTCATCAGTAGATTGACCCCCCCCTTCAGTGAATTGCAAAACAGTTAAAATGGATCGTGAATCCTGCCCACGCCAAGGCAAGCTTTTGATTGAAGAGCATCACTGAGGTCAGGGTGAACAATTACTCAAAGCCAGCATAAAGATTGTGAAGATCAGACTAAACCAAAGTGAAACGATTCTAGGGGAAATGATCCCAGTGTGAATTGGGAACAGTAAGAGACGAAGAATTGGTTGGATATCAAATGGGATCAAACTTAGTGTATTTCAAAGGGACAGGAAACAAAGTTTTTTCTCTTCTTGCAGGAAAAGAGGCCACGTGCCCCTGCTCCTTCCTTTCTATGTTCAGGGGCTCGCTGTGGCAGTCAGTCTCTCCCTGTCCTCACACAGTGCACAGGGGCTGGGACTGAAATGAACATCTTTTTAATGCCAGGAGCTGTTAATGCCCAAGGCCCCATGAACCTTAAGTAAAAATCTTGACGTGTCCATGAGAATATTTCAAAATTTCTGATAATCAAAATGGAGAACTTTGGAAAAAAAATTATGTACAAATATTAATATATATTTGTCTTTATAAAATATGACATTTTAAAATACACGAGTGGATAGGGACAATGTATGCTTATATGCAATAACCATAACAATTATAAATTAGTTTCAACATATTTTACACAAGAAGAGATCATATGTTTGTATAGACATCAAAATTATTTTGAAAATTCGTCCAGTTATAAAAGAATCATATCTTGAAAAACTAAAAGGGTTTATTTTCATCAAATTGTGATGTATCTAATCCAAAAATTGGTTTCTTATTTCATGTTTTTATAAAGATGAAAATAGATATATCTTTAAGAGAGATAGATTATTGTAGCTAGATGTACATTTTCTTAGTAAAGCAAGTGAATTATGCCAAGTACAATGGCTGCATTGTAAGCAAAAATTGTAATTAAAAGTCATTTTCTGTATATGATTAAAAACCCTGAGAAACATAATAATAAATACTTCCAAAAGTCATGTAAGAGAGTAGGGGTGCTGATCCCGCCAACTCACCAACTGCTGTAGTCCTCTGGGTTCTCGCTAAAGTGTTTCTCCTAGCCCTTCACCTCAGCTTCAACTTTGTGACTTCTGATGTTGAGATCTGCGGGCTTTCTTCAATCAGTCTTCCTAGTCGCTTGCACAGACCGCTCTTCCGTGATCTCATCTGCCTTTGTTGTGTGTCTGCTGTCCCAATGTCGGGGGAGGGGAGTGTTTCTTTCCTGTTGCCCCCTGTACCTGTCTCGGAGCAGAGTAGATTTCTCCAGTCCTTTATAATCAAGGCCCTGTGTGGAGCTGGGAGCGGGGTTGGTCTGGACCTGTTCTCTATTCAGGGCATAGATTTCCTGAATCTGTTGGTCAGTTGCCAGCAATTAGCTGTGGCTTTTCTTCTAGTTTCATCTTTCTCTCAGCCAGAAAAGTGGTCCTGGGGAAAAGGGGAGGAAGGGGGCAGTGACTTCCCAAATGACAGTCATATCTCGCTACCATTCATTTTGGTTGAATCGAGTTGTTACTTTTTCACTTAAATTCTCTATCTACTGATCAGCTGCCAACAGTCCCAGTCTGCTATGTCTAGATGGTTTTCCCTTCTGTTTCTCTGTGCCAAAGAGCAGCCCTGAAGGTATGCCTCACCTTTAGGCTCTGAGAGTTCAGGTTTGCACCTCTGCCAAAAATGGCAGCTGTAACCCATTTGCTGATGGTAGGAACTATCCTTATGAATTTCTTATCCTCTAGAGTGAATCTTTGGGGAATATAGTCTGACATATTTGTCTGCCTGCAGTTGTACATTCCTGTCCCGTTTCAGGTGAAGAGTGAGAAGCTGAGTTGTTTTTTCAGATCCCAGATTTCCACTGGAGTGAGCACACTGCCATTTTACTCAGTGGAGTATATTTGTTCTGTATCATTAATCTGATTCTTCTGAAATTACCAGTACTATTTTCTTCTCCTCTATCTGTTCTCTGGATGTTCTCATGTGCTCTCTGCACCATCTGTGAGGGGCTTCAGTTTAATGATTTCCAGGTATCAGGTCCTTCATCCTGGAAGAACTTGCCAATAGCAGTCAGTGTCCCACCATTATTCTCATTTGCCTTTGGAAAACTCAGTTTTAATTCTGAAGGAAACATAAGTCACTCTCTCTCCCTCGAAAAAAGCACAAACACATAGGAATTATATAATATTCAAAAATAGATATAAAAGAATGATAACTTCAGGAAAACATTTGAAACTAAAATAGATGGACAATGTAAAATAACTGAAAGTTGAGAAGTCCTTTAATTTCTAACAAGATGAGAAAATACATCCAGTTTGTCAATTGCTATATAGTTCTAAAATACATGATAAATTGGAAGTGTAGAACATATCCCTTACTCAAGTAGAAGGGTTATAGGAAAATTCAAAGACATATGAATGCATGAAAAATAAGCCCCAGAATATGAGTTAGAAGTAATATGAAAATAGAAAATACACATACTAGAAGAAAGAACACATAGTAATTGTTACAGAATTTCATATGACTTTTTATTTGAATATTATACAAACTGAAATTTTATGATAAACCTTTTTGAAAAACTATAAATTTTTTACACTTAAATCTAAATCATGAAATTTGATGAAAAAAACAACAAATTTAGTTAACTTCTTTTGTGAAAGATGTGTAGAATCTAAATTAAAATTTAAAATTTCAAAAGCAAGATACCACACATAATTATGAAAATATTACCTAGAAAAATACACTGAGAACAAATCTTTGGTAGGTTTATTAATTACCAATAAATTAGATAAAATGCATCATAAAAACAGTAACAAGGAAATGTATGCTCAATTTTTAGTGGCATGCATTTTTAAATTATTATGAAGAAGTGCTGTGATTTTTATTATGCATAAAATAATGACACAAAAAAATAGAAAGATGAAATTTATGATCAGGAGGAAGACAAAAAGTAGAACTTGGAAGAAAAATACCAATTATAAACATATGGTACTTCCGTATATTTAGGGATTGCAATAACTCTGAGAGAAAGATGACGCTTCTGCCATAACAGTCTAAATTAGCAAGTCATAATTATTAGACAAATATAGATAGCTGTTGACCACAACTGAAAAACACACATTCTGAGTTGCAATGTAGCAGAGGAGCAGAGAACTTGCATAGCAGAAGTGTCCCTGGAGTCTATTTGCCTCACTGAATGAAGAATCACATATTCTTCTCCATCAAACAAAGTGTGCATGTGAACAAGGCTGTCCACCAAGTTCTGACAGACAGCACAATCAAAAATACCACAGAAGTATTCTGTGCTACAACCTTGAAAACTATCAGACAATAACAATGCAAAGATATTGCTTGCTGGCTGACTACAGGAAGTTGGGAAATATGGAGCACGGGAATTATTTAGGTTGAGCACTCCTACATATGTTAAATATGGCATTGAAATCATTTTTATTTTGTTAAGGTGAAAAAGAATGATATAGGTACAGTATCACTTCTCTTAGGATACTGGGAATTTGCACTCTTGTTCCTTTATTTGCATCCCAAGTGTCTGTGTCTTTGAGATTTCTCCCCCTCTGAAAGTCTAAAGATGACAGGACTTACTTGGGTTACAGTGGGGGCAGACCCAGCCTTCTGCTGCACCACATTCACCCTGCGCATGTCATTAGATGCTGCAAATCTTCATTTAGTGTTATTGTTCTTCCTTTTTAACATTTCAACTCTATATGAATGTCATGTCTGTAATATCAACTGTTTAATGGTGAATTTCTGTGTGAGATTATTTCAGTCCTTCAGAATACGAAATATTTGTAAGCCCCATCTAAACGTCTCTTGCTTTTTTCATATTTCATACTTTTCTTTGTAAATGAACCATTTTCTTCTGTGCATGTAGACATCATTAAGGAACACCTAGACCCTAGATTATATCATTTCATTTACTTTAGTATAACTTTTAAGGCCTTATAAGAGCCAGCTCTTGCAGAAACAAATTATAATGTCTGGCTATTTGTTTTGATATAGAAAGTGGCCTTACATCAGAGTAGGTATAAAAATGTACCATTAGTAAAATATCTAAAACAATATTTATTTACTATAATAATTATTCTGTCTAAGAAAATAAGGGAGCATCTGATTCATGGTGTTTGTGTGGAAATTTGTTAAAGGTTCCTTCTATTACAGTAATATAAGGACGGTCTCTTTGTTTTTATTTTTTATTAAGGATATTAATATCCATGACAAATGTATAGGTAGAATCTAATTTAACACCAATCAACTTTCAAAAATCTATCTAAATCCCACACACTCAAATTTAGGCTCTTTGGGCTGGATTTGAGAGAAGACACTGCATTCAATTAGCAAATGCTATTGTTCTGGATTAAAATACAGTCATTAATGGAGTCTTTTCTCTAAGAAATATTTTTCTCTATTTGTAGGCTTATGCCCAACAATTACCAGAATGTTCTAGCTTTCATTTTTGCCATTGAAGAGATCAACAGAAATCCTCATCTTCTCCCCAACATTTCTCTGGGATATGAGTACCACAATTTACTTTATAGCCACTGGAAGTTTTTAGAGAGCTTCCTCACTTTTTACACAGGACACAATGGGACACCTAACTACTGCTGTGGAAGACAAACTAAGTCGATAGCATTGCTAACTGGATCACCATGGGCAGTTTCTTCTCAAATTGGACCACTGCTGGAACTCTACAAGTTTCCACAGGTGAAGGAGGGTAAATAGTGAGGAATCAAATTCTATCTCATTAGTTGAAAGTTACCATTTCATTTCCAAAGAAGAGCAAATGGACAGATTGTGTTGTGTTTCAAACAAATTGTACAACTTCAAAGTGTAACACATAGGTAACAGGGGAAGGGAATATAACTAGAACCTTTGCCGTTAAGTTCTAGTCTCCTGTGAGTCCAACAGTAGAAGGTGAAATAAAAATAGGGAAAAATGAGACGTACAGAAGAAGCTAAGCTTGGGTCTGGTCCATGCTACTCAGGATAGCAAAGAAGGCAGACCTAAGTTTGCTGCATGTTTGACTCAGGACATTCTGAGGAAGCAATTTTACAGGTCACTCCAAGGGCAGTAGCTTTGATACATCAAGAGTAATAACTATAACAGGTAACTCAAACAACAGCATGTTTGTACATCCTAGAACAACAGGGGATTACATAGATGAAGGTCCCAGGGTGGTTCTGTCATGGAACATTACAGCATGTGGGACCATTAGGGTTTTTTATCTTTTCCCAGAGGCTGAGATAGAGTCAAGTTCTCAGGTCCAGATTTGTGATAGCTAGTTTTCAGGAAGGAAAGCTCAGTCCAGTCAGAGTCCCAACTGTCCAATTAATTTTCCCAAATAAGATTGTTCCCATAAGTAATACACTGAGTTTTCTCAATTACATGTATTTTATCTATATCAGAAAAGGATAGAGAAAATTATAGATTCTTTGAACTCAGAATCTGCTAAGTTAGAAAATAACTTTCCAGAACAGAACTCCTCTAAGGTAAATTACTAAATAGATGGAATAGAGTATTTCCCTCTGCAATTTTCAGCTGTTGCTTAGTACCCTTCACATCTGAGGTTGCATTTTATGTCAAATCTCTTCATATAACTTTCAATTTTCTTTTCTTTTCAGCTTACCTTTGGCACTTTTGATTCTAAGTTTAGTGAAAATGGCCAGTTTCCTTCTCTCCATCAGATGGCTCCAAAGGATGAATCACTGGCCCTCGGCATGGTTTCCTTGATGCTTCATTTCAGCTGGACCTGGTTGGGACTGGTTATCACAGAAGGTCAGAATGGTTTTCAGTTCCTCTCAGATGTGAGGAGAGAGATGGACAGGAATGGAGTCTGTGTAGCATTTGTAAAAATGATCTCAAATGCTTTTGCATCATACCTCTCAGTTATAAAGCTGCGAGATTTCATGAGCAGAGAAACATCACCAGTAAATGTTGTTATCATTTATTATGACACTGACAGTCTAAATAATGTAAACTATGAGGTAGGGGTACGTTTAGTGACATGGAGAGTCTGGGTGACAAACTCACAATGGCACGCTGACATGGCTGGGAGAGATTTCATCCTAGACTCATTCCATGGAAGTCTTATTTTTTCACACCACCAAAAGGAGATTTCTGATTTTATTAAGTTTATCCAAACAGCTACCCCCTCGAAATATCCAGAAGACACTTTCCTCATTCGATACTGGTTTGAGAATTTCCACTGCTCATTCTCTGACTCTGACTGTTCACTGAAGGACTGTACACCTAATGCCTCTCTGGCTTGGCTGCCTGCGAATCATTTTGACACAGCCTTGAGTGAAGGAAGCTACAACATATACAATGCAGTGTATGCAGTGGCCCACGCCCTCCAGGAAGTGCTTCTTCAACAAGGTCAGATGCAATCAATGGGAAGTGGGGGCAATATGGTGTTCTCCCCCTGGCAGGTAATTTTTTTTTTATTGTAAGATGGGTCTGTTGTCAAGGTCATTGTACAGAGCTTTCAACAAGTGCTCAAAACCCATAAACAAAGATATTTTTCAAAAAACCCAAAGACTGATCATACATTTTATAGTTGAGATAAATTTCAACCTGGAAATGAATAAAGATTATTACATTGGTTGAAAAGGATATTAATATTCTGCTTATATCATGTTTTACATGTGTGTTCTGTACCTAAATGTTCTAAATACTGCAGTGGATATTTTATATAAATGTTACATTTTATTTTATAACCATCTTGGATTGATAACCTCATTTTTCAGATAGATGCTGTAGGAACAATAACAAAAATCTAAAGGAAAAGCCCTGTTGAAATATTCTCTCTTGAAGCTGATATTTTAGAAACCTTATGATGTTTAATTTATTCCACTTTATTTGATGCCTTTGTTAAAGTTTAACTATGAAGCAAGAAATTAAGAAAATTAGAGGCTGGTGCCCATTGAGATTTTACTTCCTAATACTGGGATCCATCACAGGATTGTGTATTCTGTGCAGCTCCACCCCTTTCTGAAGAGTGGTCCCTTGGACAATCCCAGCGGAGAACAAATAAACTTAGACAAGGAAAATAAAATGGATGCAAAGTATGATATTCTCAACTTTTGGAATTTTCCAGAAGGCCTTCAACTCAGGGTGAAAGTTGGAGAGTTTTTCCCTCATGCTCCAGTTGCTCAACAGTTGACTTTGTCTGAGGAGATGATACAGTGGGCCATGGAAATTACTGAGGTAAGCTGGATCTGCCCACAATGCACCTTCAGACAGAAGTTAAAAAAAAGTTGTATATTTTGTGCATCATCCTTGTTTATAAATAACTACAAATAGAAATTGAACAATTCACTCAATGCAAAGCATTTTCTTATCTGTCCAACTTCGGATCAATGAGAATAAAACTTATGTGCTTAAGCATATTTTGTTCAATATTCATGTTTTTATCATTAAATAAAAACTATTGAGCAGTTTTGTGATTTTGTTTTCATAAAATTGTTTCAGATAAATGATAGCAAAATGTGAGATTTGAGCAGACATTTGGACAGATGCATTTATACAAATTGTCACTATAATTGTGAAATTTTAAGAACAAGTTACAAACATACATCTGATTGTCCTCAGACACCCCGCTCAGTATGTAGTGAGAGCTGTGGTCCTGGATTTAGGAAATCTCCTCAGGAGGGAAAACCAGCCTGCTGTTTTGATTGTACACCCTGCCCAGAAAATGAGATCACCAATGACACAGGTAAGAAGAAAATATCTGGACCATTTGGCTTGCTTTCTTTTGTCTCATGGAACTCCAAGAAAAGAATACAATTTTAAACAGAATAGAAAAGATAGATTTCTTTCTTTCTTTCTTTCTTTCTTTAGCAATTTGCCTTTGTATTATTACCCTTTGAAAAACCACATTTATTGTTTCCTGAGGTATATTTGAGTTTTTTCTTATAGGTTATTTTCTTGGGCATGGGATATAGACATCATCTATCACTGGGCTATATCCTCAACCTTTCTAATGCTGTTAATTTTAGAAAAAAAAATCTAAGTGGTCCAAGCTCATCTAAAACTTGTGATGCACCTGCCATGCTTTACAGAGGAATGGGCCAGATAGGCACTAACCACCACACCTGGCTCCCGTGATGCACTTTTTAGACCCACAGAAAGTGTTATGTTCCCAGCACAGCATAGGATGTATGTATATTACCCTGACACTTCTGGAGTCTGAGGTAGAAGAATTGAATGTGTCAGCTCTACCTGGGACAACTTAGTGACTGCCTGAAACAAATTGATTTTGTTTTTTTTGAAAACAAAATCACAAAACGCTGGAATGTAGTGCAGAGTAAAGACCGTGGATTTTGTCATCTGTGCTACAAAAACAAAGAAAAAAACAGTGCCATGCTCTCAAGGGGAAATAAGAATAAAAATGTGCATTTATAAGAGGCTAACCGTGTTAATTAATGTAAACATCTTTTCCAAAACATGAGCTAAGGTAAATGATAGCAACAACTATGCAAAGAGGAGAGCAGATGGGAGAAGGGTAGAGAAGAAACTGGGAGGGAAGGGGGTTACAAAAACACAAGCTGTAGTATGTATGTGCACGTAACTACCCCGCAAGATGACTATAAAGAGCATGATCCACGAATATGTACTAATAAAATACATTAAAATATGAATAAATAATGGGATAAATAAAAAAATTCCTTCTTTACTTCCCAATACTACTTTGTTCCACCTCTGTCATGAACTTTAACAAATGTGATTAAAAACCAACATTTCATCTTCTTGGAAACTACATTTAGACCTTACTGAATACAATGATCTTCAAGATCCTCACTTTCTCAGTACCCAGCACAGTTCATAGGAGATTAAGGGAAATGACATCCTGGGATGTATTCCATAAACAACGTGCATTTAAATTTTAAAAATAACTGAGAAAGATACATTGTCTTCAATTCTTCTCAAACTATTATGCTTATTTTGAACATACTTGGCCCATAATTCTTGTCATTTTCTGCAGCAGTTTTTGATAAGCATCTTTATTTGCACTGTTTCACTGCAATAGCTTCATAATTTTTATCTTTCATAGTCATTTTGACTCTTGGGATAAGGCAGAGGTATAATGTGCCGCATCCGGTGGATAGGCGGTTAAGGATGCAGAACGTTTTACAAGCCTATTTTTTCATTGGAATATACTTGGCAGGAGATTTCAGTGAATATATGATCACACTTCTTGGAGCCCCAGAGGAGGACTTTCAGAAGCAATTCAGAAAGTGGCAAGAATAATGAGCTAAGTGCTTTTGAAACAAAAGGAAGTGTAATGAGAGAAATTAATGACAATGTGTGAATTATCATAATTTTGAAATTTTTAACATTATCCATATTTTGAAATTGCCAATTGCATATTGATATAAATTATGGTGAGTACCACCTAGAGGCACGAGTTGTATATACACACATTGTAGGGTGCAATAAATGATCAAATCTCCAGTTTCTTTGTATATTATAAATTTTGCTTTACAGATGCTGACATCTGTATGATGTGATAAGTTAGTGACATGATCAACAGAAATAGACAACATAGGATATTTCCAATTCACACAGTAGGTGAAGTACATAAAATGAGGTTCAATATTGCTAAAGAAAAGAGAATATGCAGATGAATTTGGGGGCATGGTGCAGACACCGAACATTTTTGAATAACAAAATTGTCACTTTGACTTGGGAGGCAGAGACAGGAGGATTGCTGTGAGTTCAAGGCTGAGCTCAGGGTCAGCCTGAACTGCAAAAGCAAGACCTTGCTGTCTCAAAACAAAACTGTCACTTTGGAAATAGTCAAATTTCTCCTAATAAATATTGGCATGGTAAAATCAGCTCAGTGTTGAACCTTTTTTGTTTGTTTTGCATTCCCCAGGGTTTAATTTAAGACTGTATGCTTCCATGGCAAGCATGGCACCACTGAGCTAATTTCTTGCACCTTGCTGCAAGTTTTTAGTTTTTTAAGTAACATTTTTTACTTTCACAATGTGTAGCATATCTGAATTAGTTTTGAAATATAATGAGATTGATTACATTGTGCACTTTGCAGCATACTCAGATGTGCATGCTTTTTTAAAAATGTATGTATTTCATGGACAAACACAGGAAACAACACACCCACACAATAGCTATTTCTTGTTTAGGAAATGCCTTCTTCAATGTTTAAAAATAAGTATCACAGATGTGTAAATATCGTATCTTTTCTCTGGTATGAGAAAAGGAAGATGCAAACGAGTTCTAGTATATTTGATATTATGAAATAGAAAACATTTAAAAGGAAAGTGTGTATAGGGGTAAATAATGAGAGGGAAAAGGATGTGACAGTAGGATAGAAAAAAGGAAACAAAGCCCATGTATATAGAGGGTGGAGAGTTGCAAGGTGGGTGAGGAAGGGGAAAAAATGAGAAGCAAGCCTGGTCATATTCTGGTATAAACTCTCAATGTTGAATGCGATGAAAATGTGTATTCATAGTGTATCAATAAAGATTTAAATTAAAAAATAAGTATCATAAAATAATCATTTTAAACCGTATATTACTGAATATTAAAACAGAATTTATTTTCCATAATTTAGAATATTACCTACAAGCCTTGATGTTGAAAGTTAATCTAACATTAGAACAAATTTTCACCTGATATATACTTGTATGTTATTGGGCATATTTAAATGGAGACTGAAATTCTGTATTTGGAGATTTTTTTTATCACAAACTAGCCCCCTGAAAGCTAATTCAACAACAGTAAAATGATATATAAGTAAAAAATCCTAATAAATTAATACATTTATTTGGTGACAGCTAATGTTAAAATATTAATGTAACTAACTAAGAACATTCAAAAAATTAAAAAGTAATTATCACATCTCAATTTTAAATATAAATTATAAATTTATTGATTGGAAATCTGGAGGCTATAAATGAAAGACAAGTATGCACTTCAATACAACTGAAATAAATGGTCAGTTAATCATGCTCATGAATGGAAGATTCAACAATGAAAGGTTGTAGGTACTTTCAAAATTGATTATTGATCTACCTAATTTCAGGCAACATTCACCTGTGTCCTTTGGTGAAAATCACCTGATATAGGGTGACAGTTGGGACACTTCCGGACATAAAGTATGACTGGCAATATCTGCTTCATGGAACTTGTGAGACTATGGCTATTTGTTAGTAATTGCTGGCTGATTTAATAAAGCCCAAGGAAAAACACAGATTTATTGTAGGTAAAGAAAGGATTCTGTTTTTTGAAGAGAGAGAATGCTACCAAGAATATGCCAGATTAATAAGAAAAAATATAGTGTCATTCATGACTTCGTAAATAAGATGGTATCAGTAAGTGATTTGTTTCTATGTAATATTTTACATATCTATTTATAAAAACAGAAATCTGCCTCAATTAACCCTGAGAATAATGGGGTGAACATTGTAAACATAAAGGCAAAACTGAAATTGCAATGATGATATTTTAATTTCTCACTAGACCTAAAGCAGTGTGTGAAGTGTCCTGATGATCAGTATGCCACATCGGAGAAAGACCACTGCCTCCCAAAGTCTGTGATTTTCCTGGGTTACACAGACCCCATGGGAAAGACTCTGGCTGGCATATCTGTTAGTTGTACTACTATCACAGCTATTGTAATTGGTTTATATGTGAAGCACCGGGACACTGCCATAGTCAAAGCCAACAACAGGGCTCTCAGTTACACCCTGCTCATCTCCCTCACCTTCTGCTTCCTCTGCTCCTTACTCTTCATTGGCCGTCCCAACACAGCCACCTGCATCCTCCAGCAGACCACATTTGCAGTTGTCTTCACTGTGGCTGTTTCCTCTGTCTTGGCTAAAACTGTCACTGTGGTTCTGGCCTTTAAGGTCACTGCTCCAGGAAGAAGGATGAGGCAGCTATTGGTATCAGGGGCACCTAACTACATCATCCCCATTTGCTCCCTGATACAACTCATTCTCTGTGGAGTCTGGATGGGAACAAATCCACCCTACATTGACACAGATGCACACTCTGAACATGGCCACATCCTCATCGTGTGCAACAAGGGCTCCCTCACTGCCTTCTACTGTGTCCTGGGATACCTGGGCTTCCTGGCCCTGCTGAGCTTCACTGTGGCTTTCCTGGCCAGGAACCAGCCTGACACCTTCAATGAAGCCAAGTTCCTGACGTTCAGCATGCTGGTGTTCTGCAGTGTGTGGGTGACCTTCCTGCCTGTGTACCACAGCACCAAGGGGAAGGTGATGGTGGCCATGGAGGTCTTCTCCATCTTGGTCTCTGGTGCAGGACTGCTGGGCTGCATCTTTGTCCCTAAGTGCTACATTATTTTGTTTAGACAAGAAAAAAATTCTCTACATGGATTCAGATATAAAACACAATCTGACAGAAATAAACCTTTTTAAGTTAAAGAATACTTTTCTCCGGAGCATACAATGACTCTAGAGCCAATTTGTACATGTTTTCCTGTTAGACATTATTTTATAACATGAAACATACTGCAATTATCAATGGACTAAATATCTCGTAGTTATGATACAATAAATATCTTTTAAAATTTAAGTTCTGACTTGTAAGTGACATGAGAGTTGTTTGAATGTTAAGCTAACATTTAATCAGGAATCAGTTCCGTCAATGAGTAATTTCTTTGTATTTGATCCCAACACAGATTTCAAGTGCATTGACATGGAGTTATTTATTTGTCTTACAAAATACTGTGTATTTTTGGCAGTTGTGTCCATTTTTGGCATTGGGATTTTAGCTTTGTACTTGATCTCTTCAAGATCAATTTGTGAAACCTATTAATTTCATTTTGTTACTAATAAAATCTTAATTGTTTTATGGCATTCATGTTTTTGTATTTCTGTTATTTCCTATCTTCAATTTCCATTGTTTCATTTGCTCCTTGATTTCTTGTTTGCACTGAATATTTCAGCTGCAGAATTTCATCTATTTTTGTGTAAACATACACATACAATAAAATAAATACATATGCACATTTGCTTACTGTAGGCTAATGAGACCCCCGAATCATCTGACCAAAGGCACAGTGGATGGATTAAACTAAAAGATGTGGTTTTTGTTATAAAATGGAGTGCTACACAGCCATAAAGAATGATAAATTTGTTATTTATATTGAAATGGATATACCCAGAAGACATACTTATAAGTGAAATAAATAGGACACAAAGGTGTAAATACTATATCTTTTGTCTGGTGTGAAAAACTGAACTTATAAATGAACATCAAAATTTGTGATAGGTACTGTGAAGTGGGAAGAAGACAGGCAAAAGGAAAAGGGAAAGGGTGGGAGGGAAAAGTGAACTGAGAAAAGAGAAAACTTGACAGTAAAAAAAAGGAAAGAAAGCATATATGTGTGCACACATATGGATATACTTAATGCAAATAAATGTGCATATATATTTCTGTTTTATATATAAATATTTTATATTTCATTTTATCTATATATTTCATATATTCTAATTTATTTATATATACATAAATATGTATTTAAATATGTATTTTTGTGTAAACACACACATACAATAAAATAAACACACATGCACATTTGCTTACTGCAGGCTAATGAGACCCCTGAATCATCTGACCAAAGGCACAGTGGATGGATTAAAATAATGAAGCTCTACACAGCCACTGTTTTTATGTCTTTCATGTTTTTGTATTTCTGTTATTTCCTATCTTCAATATTCATTGTTTCATTTGCCCCTTGATTTCTTGTTTGCATTGAATATTTCAGCTGCAGAATTTCATCCATTTTTGTGAATACATAGTCTCCACAATATATATATGGATACATATATATCCATATATGTATCCACATATATATCAATGGAATGGATACATATACATATATATATATATTTTGTGTGTGTGTGTTTTATATATATATATATGGAGTGGAGTTGTAGGGCAGAGAAAAATGAGAATGAAAATGTGTCATATACAGGAACATATTCTCAAAGGTGAATGTAATCATCATGTATGCATAAAATGTACCAACAAAGCCAGTTAAAGCAAACAAAAACAAAAAAGACACGACAAGATCTTAATGCAAATAAAGGTCCCAGGAAGGTCAAAGATACCATCCGGCTAAGATACCACCTTCTCGAGCTCACCACTATTTATTGATCATGTAGCTTCTCGAAAGCCTAACAGGTGAGAGAGGGAACAGGGAGTTGGACAGCACTGACACAAACAGAACCTTAAAACCAAAAGAACAAAATATTCCAAGAGGAACAACAGGAAATTTGTTTCTTCTCGTGGGCTGATTTCTACCGCTATGGGGATTTTCTGTCTGAATCAAGCTGCCCTTCGCTGCACTCTTCTCTTGTCTCCATGACATCGGAGCATCGCAAGTCACTGAGGGCCGCGCCGCAACCGCTGGATGGCGCGTGGTGCTTTCCCATGCGCTCACGGCTGCCTCTCAGACACGGCACTGGAGGTTCATCCGCAGACACGGAGTTTTAGCGTGAAAGGCAGATTTATGGATCTGTAGCTCGCTTAGGATGGGCTCCTTCATCTCCTACGATATATTTTACTTTAAGGGAAAGTTTTAATGAATGGTCTTTTTGGGTGAAAAATTGTCATATATTTTTCAATTTCTTTTCCTACAATCATCATTTTAAAAGTTTTTGTTTATTAAAACATAAAAGAAATATTGCTGGTTGCACTTTTTATATGTGCACATGATATATGTAATGAAATCATGATATCTTACATCAGCATAAAAACATACAAACTGATATATTTTGTGTCTATATAATATATAACTTAACTATAAAAATTGCATGTTAGTAATTTTGGCACATTTACAAAATATTTAAATCGTATGGTGGATAAAAATTAAGTTATCTAACAGTTACCAAAAAAATTGAAAAGCAGAGAGGAGATTCTAACCTGTAATAATTTAGTATAACAAATTACAATATTTACAAAATGGAAATTACGATACATAAAATCTTCAGTGTTAATTTTCTGTACAGTCTGTTTCATATCCCAATCCCCCTCTCATATTAAATGTCTTAATGGCGTTGAACCTTGGAAAATTTAATTTGAATATTATGTATGTGATAATGTGTCATTTTAATACTTATATTGGCCTTAATAAGAATTTATTTCCCCTCTCATTCATCAAATATAATGTGATTACATCTTTACTAAAATTAAAAATTATCCTCAAATTATAATTATTAGAGATTATAGACATATACCTACAAGCCTAACATTTAGGAGGCTGAGACAGGAGGATCTCTATGAGACCAGCTTGGGGTACAAAGTTTGTTCAAAACCAAAATGTAATACATTAAGAGACATTATTTCAAAAAGGCCTACAAAATAACTAAAACGTTAATGGAAAATGTTATAATTAGCATCATGTACTGAATCCAAGATATTTAATTACCCTGCCAAACATCATGTTTAATTTTGTTTCACACCATTGCATAGTACCCATTCTGCACACCTGTGAATTTCAGGAAAGTAGGGCATGAAACCTCCTAAATGAGATCATGCTCAAAATAATCATGTTATACAAGAAAGACACTCCAAATTTTCAAACAAAACATAAAACTTCCTGGTACCTGAAATCTCTTGAAATATGGTTACATACTTGGAAATAGTAATATGCAAAATCCACGATCTAAATGTATGGTAAGAGAAGTTGTCAGTACTTACTAAACAGTGTATTAAAGGTGATTCTAGAAAAGTCAATCAAGACTGTTCAAAGGACAGAGTATTTTTGAAAGAGGACATCATCTTGTGCCCAGTATTCAGATCAGATACTAAGGAAGGAAGAATTATATTTTGGTAAGCTCTTCATTTATTTTTTATTTTGGGGGAAGAAGATAGGAAAAAGTGAGAAATGGGGAGTTTCTCTGGAAGACATATACTTCCCTGTCTTGATAGAGGTCTCATTCTCTGGGGAAAAGATTCAGTGAAAACCACAAGCAGCCTTCCAGGGACTTGCGGAATCGAGGATGAGAACTCTGACGGCACGCAGAGCGGTGAGTCTGAGGGAAATCTGAGAAGCAGTGGGAACTTCTTGGACTTTTACCAAACACTTCAAAATAAGAAGGATACAGTCAACTTCAAAGACATAAATCCTATATTTACTGAAAGATATGAACATATAAGTTTCTTAATATAATTAAAGAACAGTATGACTTCCCCACTCATCTTTGACACAGGAGCCAAATATCTTCAGTGGAGGAAAGATAGCCTCTTTAGCAAATAGTGCCAGAAGAACATGGATTTCAACCTGTCAGACACTGAATCTATACCTATTTTTCACCATGCACTAAACTAAAACCAAAGTGTATTAGAGGCCTAAATAAATCAAATCTATGTCACACATATATCAGGCTGTCCTAAGGATGAAATATTGAACAATAAAGGAAATTAATATCCATAACAAGGATTTTCACTTCCTTAAATAAAAAGTTGGCCTGCAAATATATTGTTTTTACAGGTCTGAATGATAAAACTCAGTGACACTTTACCTCTGAACTACACATCCAAGCATGATTTGTTCTTTTAAAACTTATATTCCTTTAGCTAATCCTTATGCTGTAGTGATTTTGTTCAAGAAGCCTTTCCTTAAACCAATGTCTCCAGGAGTTCTACCTAACCTGTATTACAGCAGGCTTAGTATTTCTGTTTTAATATTTAGGTCTCTAATCCACTCTGATTCAGTGCATGGTGAAAGAGATAGATCTAGCTTTAATCTTTGGAAGGTTGAAGCCTAGTTTTTCCAGCAGCATTTGTTAAAGAGACTACCTTTCCTCCACTGAGGATATTTGGCTCCTTTGTAAAAGATGAAATGGCTTAATACAGCTGGAGTTATTTCTGAATCTGCTAATCTGTTCCACTGATCCATAGTTCTATTACTTTGCCAGTACCGTGCAGTTTTTATCACAGTGGCTTTGTAGTATACTTTAAAGTTGGAGATCATGATACCCACTGCCATACCATTGTTGCCTAGAATTTCTTGCTATTCTAGGTCTCTTGTGGTTCCAGATACATTTTTGGATTATTTTCTCTAGCTCTTTGAAATACTCTGCTGCAATTTCATCAGGATTGTACTGAATGTACATAGTAGTTGTGGTAGTATAGCTATTTTGATGATGTTGGTTCTTCATACCCATGAACAAGAGATGTCTTTCCGTTTTCTGATATCCTCTTCAATCTCCTTTCTCAGAATGCTATAGTTTTCACAGTAGAGGTCTTTCATCTTCTACATTAGATTGATTCCTAGATATTTCTTTTATATGGATGCTATTGGAAAAGGAATTGGTTTTTCCATTTCTTTCTCAGTGAGGCTGTTGTTTGTATGTACAAAGGGTATTGTTTTTGAGTGTTGATTTTGTATCCAGCTATACTACTAAATTTGCTGATTAAGTCTAGCAATCTTTTGGTTGAGTTCTTAGGATTTTCTATATAGAGTATTATGTCATTGACAAATAATGACAGTTTAACTGCTTCCTTTCCTAATTTATTCCTGTATCATTTTATTAAAAGCTTCTGCAGATCAAGAGAAACAACCAGCAGAGCAAAAGACAACCAAAAATATTGTAAAATATTTTTACTAGCTATTTTTTCAGGCAAAGGGTTACTATCTAGAATATATAAAGAGCTTAAAAAATCAGTTGCCCAAATTTAAATATGCAATTCAAAAGTGGGCATCTGAAATGAACACACTTTCCAGAGGAAGAATTAAAAGCAGCTAAAAAGCATATAAGACATGCTCAACATCACTGGTCATTCAAGAGATGCAGATGAAAACAACACTGAGATTTCTTATCACTTTACAAAGAACGGGTGCTATCACAAATTCAACCAACAGCAAACGCTGGTGAGGCTGCAGGGAAAAGAAACCCTTCTCCACTGTTGGTGGGAATGTAGACCGGTGCAACCACTGTGGAGATTCCTCAAAACACTAGGAGCAGACATCTCATTTGACCCTGCTGTTTCCCTGCTAGGGATATACATGAAAGAATTAAAAGATCCACATAATAGCAACATAGATGCACCCATGTTTATAGCAGCTCAGTTTATGACAGCCAATTATTGGGTACAACCCTAATGTCCATCAACTGGAAAATGGAAAAATAAGATATGATTTTTTGTATAATATGTAGTGTTACTCTGCTATAAAGAATAAGTGTGAATCATTTACATTCAAATAAGTGTACTTTGAGGAAAATAGGTCACAGATGTGTGAATACCTTATCTTTTCTCTGATATGAGAAAATGAAGATGTAAATGAGTTCTAAAATATAGATATTGAGAAATTGGAAATATGCAAATAGAGATGGGAATAGTGGTAAGTAAAGAAGGAAAAGAAAAATTAATGGTTAGAAAAGGAAAGAAAGATTATGTATACAGGGGGTGGGGCATTGTAGGGTGGGCAGGGGAATGAGAAAAAATGAGAATTAAGTTGTGTCATATGCTGGCACAAATTCTCAATGTCAATTGTGATCATGATGTGAATATAAAATATATCAATAAAATCAATTATTATACAAAAATTTGAATCAAAATCTCCTCTTGCCCATGTTAGTCTCCAACTCATAGTCCTCCCCACTCAGCATCACACCAGGCTGTGCCTGTGGCCTGCACATCCACACACAAATGAACATATGGTGTCTGAGCAGTAAGAGCCAAAGTCTGAATTTTGGCATGGGAAGAGAACAGAGCTCTGTCTGCTTTTCAAAAAAAACACATGGTCTTTAGAGGATTCAGTTTCAAGGGACTTGTCAATTTGTAACTGTTGTGTCTGTAATTGTACAAAATTGAAATTCACTTCTTTCTGTGTGATCAGTTCTGCCTGATTTGACTAAGGAAGAGGAAGGTGGATGTGTACAAGTTCTTCAAAATGAATTGCACAAACAGGAATATCTTAAAATGGCATATATTCCCAACAGATGGACAATTTTTTTTCTTGGCCAGAATCATTAAATGTGGCCAAGATGCGTACACAAATCTGAGTTCCTGCCAAGACACCCTTGAACTTTCTGAAGATTATTGTGCCACAGATAGATACACAAACAATCAGCTTCTTAATGTTTATACTGATTGGATCCAAGACAAATTGAAAGTATACTGAAGAAAGATGTAGATTTCCTTTGCTGTTTCTCCTTAGATAAGATGTGCAATGAAAAACACTATTAAATATTTAATTTAATGCAAAGAGCGTGATTACATTTTGACAAAGAGAAAATAATCATCAGTTAAAGAGTAGGTGATAAATTTCTGTGCAAAGTGAAACTTATCTCCCTCCAATAAATCAGTCAGGAGTGAAGACTTGGCAGGGTTTAGCAGGAAAGAAGGACAACTGTACTTGTATAGAGATAGGCAAAAAAATAAAGTTATTACTGTTAAAATTTTAGTGAATTATAATGTTGAAATATTACAACAGGTAATACAATATAATTTTTTAAATTATAAATAAAACTTAAAATTCTCCATTTCTCTACTTTAATTTTATGTATTCTTTCCCTCCATAATTCCATTGACATACCTAGGGATCCTCCCATTACTTTGTCTGTGACAGTCTCTGTCCTCTATCCAGCTATCTTTTAATCCATCAGACCTCCCATTCTCCATTTCTCTTTTCATTTAAGAAATAATTTTGACAGCATATGTAAACTTAAAATTCAAAAAGGATGGCACTATTAAAAAAATTGCTCACCAAATAATTACAATATATGTGAACATGTTGAATTCAAATATGCTCAAATTCATCTTAGAAAAAAACACTATACCAAGATCAATTAAGTTTTTATTACTTGATAATGTGTTGTACATTATTAATAAAATACCTATGTTTACAAGTGCTCAAAAATACTATGAAGCAAGAAATATCTTGACCATGAACTGAGTAGAAATCTGAAGAAAGCACAACAAGGATCTGGCCATCTTTACAAGAGAACAACCTATGAGCAGTATAATGCAGATCACAAAGAAACTAGAAATACTACAGTAGAACAGATGAATGTGAGATTTTTATGACTTAAAAATCGAAAGCATTCAAGAAACACAAGAACAGAGTCTAAAAATTTAGTCACTTGATTTAACAAATAATTGCTGCTCAATAAAATATTAAGGACATTAAAATATACTAAATAAAATTGGTCCTTTTTTGCATTAGCAACATGTGCTAAAATACTTAGGAGCAAATGTGAGGAGAAAAATATTGTGTATAATATTGTAAGTATGTAACAAATGCAAATCAAGATAAAACATGATACAAACTAATATTAAAAAGGGATATTTAAATAAGGTAAATAGACACAGCCAACTACTGATGTAAAAATACACTGAATAACTCTACAAAATATCCTTACTCTTTCTTTTTTCTTTTTTTTTTTCTTTTTTTGTTTTTTTTTTTAGACAAGATCTCACTTGTAGTTCAGGCTGGCCCTGAGCTCAGTCAGCCTTGAACTCACCATAATCCTCCTTCCTCTGCCTCTTAAGGGCTGTGAGCCACCATGCCCAGCCCTGTGGTATGTGGTACTGATTGCTGGTGGGTGTGAGTCTGCACGCCCAGTATTGTTGTATGTAGTTACCAGGATTCAAATCCAGGCACTTCCACTTGCAAGGCAGGCACAGGACCCACTGAGCTAAATCCCACGCTCTAATTACCCTTACTTGAACAGTTTTGAATTGTCATTTTAAGTGTGAGTATTTGATATCACATATGAACAGCGACTTCTATGACTCTGAAGGCAACAAGAATAGAAACTTTGCAAAAAAGGAAGAGTTAGAAATACTGGCAGAACAATATGACAGAAGAAACATAAAACTGGTTACCAAACAAAGTTCAATCAGTATATTTAAGGCATACTGATTCTCAAGAAGGAGAAATAATGAAATGTACTAAGAATTCTGCAATATAATGATCTGCAGAACAAAGTTATACTATAAGTAATGACTAAAAATTAGTAAATAAAATCATGATCAAACTTAAGCAAAAATGTAGGATTTATTGCACAGTTTAGGAAACAAAAATTTTCACAATAATATTTAAAGTGAAAAGGTGATTTTTAGAAGTGTTGAAAATAGTAATACTATTACAGAATAAAAGTAAGGAGTCAGTTGATCTTTCAAGTAAATTTCATGTTTCATCTAATAACTAACTCAAAAATGTTGCAAATTTGGCCTCAAAACATCATATATTTTAAAAACATGTATTTTTTAAATTAGTAAAATTTATTTTTGACAGACTGTGCTTTATCTCTTAACACATACAGAGAATTCCTCTCTGGTTGAAACAAAATAATGTAGCACTTAGGGACAAAGATGCAGCCCAGCAGCCCTGCACTGGAAGCCAAGATGGAGAAGACCTCCATGGCCACCATCACCTTCCCCTTGGTGCTATGGTACACAGGCAGGAAGGTCACCCACACACTGCAGAACACCAGCATGCTGAATGTCAGGAACTTGGCTTCATTGAAGGTGTCAGGCAGGTTCCTGGCCAGGAAAGCCACAGTGAAGCTCAGCAGGGCCAGGGAGCCCAGGTATCCCAGGACACAGTAGAAGGCAGTGAGGGAGCCCTTGTTGCACACGATGATGATGTGGCCATGTTCAGAGTGTGCATCTGTGTCGATGTAGGGTGGATTTGTTCCCATCCAGACTCCACAGAT
>PVIR01007580.1:0-60376 GCA_004026965.1 Petromus typicus | reverse complement strand
ACAGTCAGCAAAAGCCCTTGATAGGGAAGCATCCTCTTGCCTTACCATTTAAACTCTGCTGGGTAGTGAATAGCATTGGGGTGTCTGGCCAATATGATGATTCTGGATAGAATCAATCCAAACCATTAGGCAAACCACAATAATTCACTGAAGGTTCCCAGAAGCTCTCAGTTTTGTTTTTTTGTTTTCTTGGGATTTTTTTATTACTGTTGTTTTGGTTTTTTTTTTTTTTTTTTAGGTTTTTTGAGACAGGGTCTCGCTTTTTGTGGTTCAGGCTGGCCCTGAGCTCAGCCTCCAACTCATATCACAATCCTCCTGCCTCTGCCTCCCGAGTGCTGGGTTACAGGCGTGAGCCACCACGCCCAGCACTGTGGTATGTGGTACTGGTTGCTGCTGGGGTGAGTCTCCACACCCAGTATTGTTATGTGGTTACCGGGGAATCGAACCCGGGTCCTTGCGCTTGTGAGACAGGCGCCGGAACCACTGAGCTAACTCCCCGGCCCTGTTTTGGTTTTTTTGAGACTGGGTCTCGCTAAGCAGAGGTTGGGCTTGAACTCACTATGGAGCCTATGCTGCTCTCAAACTTGCTGTGATCCTCCTGTCTCAGCCTCCCAGGTGCCAGGTTTACAGGTGTGCACCTCCACATCCAGCTCAGAAGCCACCTTCAGGTTTCTATCTTTAAGAAATAAAAAGGTTCTTTAATATGGTGAAAATCCATCTCTGCCTAGACTAATATAGTTTTGAATTCATATCCCTGGGCCCAGGGATTTAGCTCAGTGGTACCGCACCTACCTTGGAAGCACAAATGCCTGAATTCGATCCCCAGTACTGCCAACAATAAAACCAAATGTATTCTGAAATTTGCTCTAGTCACTTCTACATCATAGGAATTTCTCCGTGTCATTGAGATGAATTCATATCCCTGCACAAGGGATTAAAGAAGCACCTATTGTCTTCTCAAAAGCGATTCTGCCCCACCCCCACCTCCGCCCTTCCCCTACCCCTATTCCCTCACGCCTCAGTTCAGCTCACTTTCACCTGACCCACTCCAGCGCCGGTGAGGAAGCTCCCGTGGGGCTCTGCCTAATGAGGTCTTCTTCTGTCTGGGTTGCGAGGATGGACTGCCTGCAGGCCTGAAACTCTACCTCTACCACCACCACCACCACCATCACCAGGGAGAACATCGGGCCCCTCCGCCACAGTCACTCACCACTGCAGGTGGAAAGTGTGGCCACAATGGATGGCGGCCACATCACGGGAGTGGTCAAATAAGTCGGAACAAATAGTGCACAGCGCACGGATAGGCATGATGACAGTACGCCAGCGGCCTTGCCACAGGCACAGCTGCGCGGTCGCGCTCCCGCCTCTGCAGGTTTCAAATTTGACTCAACAGAGCGACTTCCGGAAGAGCGCCGGAAATGACGATAGCAAACCGGTGGAGCAACTTTTATTTCTGGTCCTGATTGGACAAACCCTTAGGGGAGGAGCTAAGGGCGTGGCCTAGTGGCCTAAAGCCTGTAGAGGATCCTGGGACTGAACGGTAAAGCTGTCAGGTGCTTCTGGTGTGAACCGGAGTTCTTCGTTGGTTTGGAACAGCTAGCACTAATACTGCCGCTAGCTGGACCCTTTTTCTGGGTAAATGCGGGTGTTGTGGACCTAGCCACAGTAGGCCCGAGGCGACAGGGCCTGAGCTTCTCACCTTTGTTCTTTCTACACTTCGGGAGTCAATAAGACCGCAGTCGCAAGGAAATGGTGAGGATGGTCCCGAGGGATCCTCAGGGCTCTGGGCAGAACTGAACGCTGTGCCTGGGCAGGTACGAACTGCATAATCCACAAAATAAAATAAAGCCCCACTCTCTCAGCCTTTGGTTACAGGTAATCTTGACAAGATGGATACATGAGTCTCAACTAAGGACACTCCACTTTAAACTTGGTTTTATCCAAGTAAGCTGTAATAATACCCAAGTATGGAGATACTATAGCTAGTACCCTAATTTAGACCTTAATTCCCAGGGTTCATCATGCTTGGTTGCAATTTTGGAAACAGAGATACTTCAAAGACCAGGGACTAACAAACCCTTTTTATTATTCCCACATCAGATAAGTTATTTTTTGAGGCCTTCCCTGAGAAAGCAGCAATGTAAGTTCTTCGAGGCCCATCTGAATTGAAATGAGACTCTGTAGGGCTTTTCATGCTATTTTTTGCAATATTACTTCTCTCCAGAAATCTTATGCAGAATCCTGCATTATAAAACTGATTTGCTCCAGCAGAAGATAGAGCAAAATTTTGGGGGCCTATGTAGAAAAGCACAGGTGTTCACAGGAAGTAGAAATCAAGACACAGCACAGAACTTTTGTGCAGTGCCCACCCTACACCCTCTCCCAGCCGTTTTGGACATGAGCAAGATCGCTCTCTCCCCCCTGTGGTGGTTGGCCCTGAGTGAGTTCCAGGTCTATCCCAAATTAAGTCAATGCCCCCTTGGTCAACAGAGTTGGAACAGCAATCTCTACTTAAGCTCTCAGCCCAGGGGTAATTTATTCCTTGGTGCAAACCTAGCCTAGGACTCACCACCCACATGGATTTGCAGAGTTCAGGGGATTCCCATCACCATCTTCAAGGAACACACTGGTGAGTGACCTTCACTCTCAGCCCAAGAAATCCACTGAGCATCAGTCACTGCCTGTAAATTTTCTCTCAGACTCTCCCCTCCCATTGCCTTCTAGGGACTCCTCCTCGACAGGACAGAGGAAGCAAAGGCAAGAGGGTGGCCAGAGGCTTTGAAGGGTGACGTTTATTTGCCAGGTTCAGCAGGCACACAGTCAGCCCACCAACCTTCACATACCAGAGCAAACCTATAGGCATGCATGGAGAAGAGCAGGACCACCACAAGAGTGCCAAGCAAGGGCGAGGACCAGTGTGGCTGCCTGTCCAGGCTGTGGTATGGTCTGACAAAGGGCATCTGTCAGGAGCCTCTTCGGGGAACTGGAGTCTTATTCCGCTTCCTCATCTTAACAAAAGCAACTTAACATGGCTTAGAGGCACCCAGACTTCTGATCAAAGTAAGCAGTAAAAATAAAGGAGGATCATCCTCTTCATGTTGGTGAACTGAGGGCAGAAAATCTGCCCCTGTGAAGGGCACACCCACATGCAGCAGGTCCCCTAGAATGGAGAGGACTTATGGGTACAGCCTTTGCAGGATGGGCATTATAGGAAGAGCATGGGATTATCAGCCAGCCCCCCCTGTTGGGCCCATAGTAAGGACCCAGCTAGGCCGGACAACGAGGTACTGAACTTGTACCCTGCTATCCCAGGTCTCTACCACATATTAATTGTTCCTCCTTGCTGTTACAAGCTCATGAGGTTCAAGGTACAGGGAAATCCACTTCAGGGCTCAGAAGGGCAAGAAATAACACAAGGGTCTTAGGAGGGCCTTCCCAGGAACAAATGTGGAATCTTCCACCCTCCTACTCATTCTCTCCTACTTCTGAGGATCCCCACAGCTAGCATGCAGTGCCCCCAGCCACGTGACCAGCCTTGATTTAAAACACAATCCCCTAGATTTCTACATCCTCTTTTATCAACCAGTGTCTACTCCTAGAGCAGACCACACATCACAGGTACACACTTTCATGTTTAGGAGCCTATGACCACTGACAGGGCCTCACTGGAAGACCAGCTCTCGGGGGCAAGGCCACCCAATTTAGGGCCTGGGAAAATATGGGACCTGCAGGGCCTGCCTGGGGGAGTAATGAGGCAGGATGGGAAGGAGGAAAGCAGGGACCCCTGAGTATCCCTAGAGCAGCATCCCACAAGGAACAGAAAGAAGAGAAGCTAGCAAAAGACAGAAAAGCCACAGGGAATCCATGCAGGGGCTGGGGCCGGACCTGCCTCTGGCCTACCCATCACTCATACACATACACACAGGAGATGAGACAACTCTCCCGTGACCCCCAGGGATACCCCACTGGGATGGGGGACTAGGGGGAGCAAGGGCATCATGCCAGCAACTCTATGTACAGTGAGAAGCCCCTCATCCACTCTACCACCCTCCTGTCAGTCCCCCAACCTCCCAACCAGGATGCCCACTCAGCTGGTCTCCTTCGGAGACTCCTGGACAAAGCCAGTAGCCTCTTCCCCTTTACTAGAGGGTGGAACCTGGCCTGTGGTGCCCTCTAGGGCTGTGCTGTCCGGCTGAGCCATAGCCGGTTCAGGGGTGGTAGCTGCCTTTGCAGCTGGTGTGGCACTGCCTTGGGTGGTGGGCACCGTGCTTTCTTCTGTGGCTGGTGTGGCTCTCCCATCAGTAGCTGGAGTGGCGCTCCTGTCAGTGGCCGGGGTGACACTGCCATCAGTGGCTGGGGTGACACTGCCATCAGTGGCCGGGGTGACGCTGCCATCGGTAGCTGGAGTGGCGCTGCCATCTGTGGCTGGAGTGGAACTACGGTCTGCAGAAGCCACATTATCACTCTTGGCAGCACACACAGCATCTCCCCCCCGTGGCTGTAGCAGCACTGCCCCCTTAGGCTGGAACAGCTCCACCTGCAGCTGTGGCCCCACCTGCAGCCCCGGGAGTGGCGGCATCTGTGGCTGAGGCAGACTGAGAAGCAGCTGTGCCAGCCTGCTCTGGTGCTCGGAGCCGCTTCATGAGGGTGGTCACTCGGACAGCTTTCTGAAAGGGCAGCATGGAGAAAGGCTCAGGGTGAGGACTGCTGGGTCCATTTCTTGGCAAAAGCCAGATCTAGCTCCTTCTGTGGTGCCTCAGTCTTCCGACCACCCATCAATCAGTATTCCTGCTTGGGATTATGACAGTAGCTACAGCCACACCTGGTGGCCTATGAAAAGCTCGTGCTGGCCCCAGAGGTGTGGCACCAGTTATGAGTTCTAGAAGGAGCACTTGGAAAACAGTTACCCAACCTTACCTTCCACTTGGCCCTGGCAAAGTTTTTTTCAATCTGGGCACAGACACCATCCTTGATGTTCTTATCAGAAGCAGCATTGCCAGAAATCCTGGGAAGGATACAAGTGCATCTGGATCTGAAGGATATGGGTCTTCATGGAGTCTTTGTCCCACCCACTCCTATGGGATCCACGCCTACACCAGACAGAGCCTCTGGGCTGGCCTGAGGTCCAAGTGCCCTAAACCACTCAAAGCCTTAAGGAGGGAGGCTTCTAGGTATAAATGGTACCGAGGTTTCTTCACTCTCTGCTGAGCCTTGCTCACCATTCGTGGGAAATGGCCTCTTCTGCAGTGATCCGCTGATCTTGCTCCACCTCCATCAACCTTGTGACCAAGTCTTTGGCTGGGGATAAAGGCAGGGGGAGGCTAGGGAGAGCACCCCACCTCCTTGTCTAGAGCTGATTAGTGGGCTGGGGGTTAGAGCAGAATGCAGCAGAAGAAGCTGAGAGCAGCATCTCCTTCCCTACTTCCCTAGGTTCTACCATGTGCTGGGCACCTCCTCACCTGCCTGAGAAATATCATCCCAGTATGGAGAGTCAAATTCATAGTCACCGGCCAGGATCTTGCGGAAGAGATTCTTATCATGGTTCTCATAGTCATCTTCTTCTACCTCCTCATAGAAGGGTGGGTTGCCTGAAAGCCTGCATGGGGACAGGGTCACCCAGGATGCCCACAGACACAGGCCCTCCATCACAGCCTGGCAGCACACCTATTTTTCTACCCATCCACTCACAGAATGTACATGATGACACCAATAGCCCAGCAGTCCACAGGACGTCCATATCGTTGCCGTCCTACCACCTCTGGGGCTGCAAACACAGTATCCACCTGCTGGTCAGTTTGAGGCCTGGCCATGTCCAGTACCATCCACACCCACTTCCTGGGTTGGGGTCTTCCTCTCAAAGAGGGTCCCTGGTGCATGCCCCCCCACCCTTGTCCCATTCCTGCTTGCCCAGATACTCAGGGGTCCCACAGGGCTCCTTGATAAGGCCATTTTCTAGCTTAGCCAAATGGAAGTCACTGATGACAATCTTTGAGTTCTTCAGCCTGTTGTAGTAAACCAGGTTCTCTAGCTGCTCCGGCCAGGAATGCATGTAGGTGAGCAGAAGAAAACACCATGAGGGACTCAGAGGTTGGACCAAAGTCTCAAGATTCTGCCTTCCCCAACCCCAGGCAGCTGCTAGTTGACCCAGTGTCCTTAGCCCTGGGCTCACCTTCAGGTTCCTGTGTACAATCTTGAGCGAGTGCAAGTAGGCCACAGCCTCCAGGACCTGCCGCACCACGTTGCTCGTGTCTCGCTCCGAGTAGTAGCCCTGGTCCAGGATCCAGTCAAACACCTCCCTCCCCGTGGCCCTGAGGGACACCAGCCCCTGAGCCCGGTGTGGGAAAGATCAGGTAGGGGAGGGATATCTGGGAGGGCTTCCTGCACCAGGCAGCTGGCTGGGCAAGGCATAGGGACGTGGGACCTCCTAGGGTCCAGACAGGGGACTTTCCTCAGATCAGAGAACAGGACAGGTAAAAGCCTGGGCACTGGGAATCCTGGGACCCCAGACCCTCACTCACAGCTCCAGGAAGATGAAGTACTCCTTGCGGGTTACAAACACATCCACCAGTTGCAAGATATTGGGATGCTTCACCCTGGGGGCAAGGTGAGGAGCCAGTGGTTAGAGCTGAGTGAGCCCTGGGATGGTAACTGAATGGCAGTGACAGCATAGACCCAGTCCCAAGAGGCTGGTGCTGCCTGAGGCTACCCATCCTCCAAGCCTCCCTGTATCCCCATCCCATCCTCCCACCGGAGCTCACACTTACATCTTGAGGATGCCAATCTCATTCTTGGCTGCCTTCCGCACCTTTCGGCCATCCCGCTTCTGGAACTTCTTGCAGGTGTGCAGCTTGCCTGTGGTCTTGTCCTTGGCACGAAAGATTTCACAGAACTCCTCACTGCAGCCACAAGTACTCTGATCAGCCTTGGCCTTGGCATGGGGTACATTCCATTCTCCCTTTCCCAGCAGTCTCTGCCCACCACCCATCTTTGCCCAATAGGCCCAGCACTTACGTCTTAATGACCTGTCCCAAATCATATCTGTCTGTCACCTCCGATGGCTGGTTATAGTTTTTCTTGTCACCCAGAGTCACACACCCAAACGGCATTGCCAGGCTCTAAGCTGTGGGCAAGATGGAGTCCGGCTCAGAACCCTTTAAAACCCCCCACAGCACTGTATCTGCCTCAGGCTACGCCAGAGCAGAGACAGCACCAGCTCAAGAGTAGAAAGTATGACCTTACTTTGGTTTGCTGGTCATACATCCAGCCACTCAGTGTGGCTTCTTGAACTACAACGGTACCCTCTGAGAAAAAAATAGATTAAGCTAATATATCAGGAAATATGCATGATATGTATTTAAAAAGACTTAACAAGCTAGGGATTTAGCTCAGCCACCCTATGTCTGTCTACCAAGCACAAGGTCCTGAGTTTGATTCCCAGTGCAAAAAAAAAAGATTTATCAAACAATTTCTTTAAATTTCAGATGTTTCATAAATACAAAAGCTATAATCATCAATCTATCAGATACTCATCTCTGAAGATGTGTACAATACAAGCAGCTCTGGTAGAGAACAACTCTTCCCTTTGAAAAATAGTTCAGTCAAACTTACCCTATGTACTTCTAAATATATATATATATATATATTTATATATGTATATATATATGTATATATATATATATATATATATATATATATATGTATGTATGTATGTATGTATACATTTGTGCCTTAGGACAATTATATAATACTCATGGGCTGGGGATTTAGCTCAGTGGTTCTGGTGCTTGCCTCGTAAGTGCAAGGTCTTGGGTTTGATTCCCACTAACCATATACAACAATGCCAGGCATAGTGACTCATGCCCATCAGCAATCAGTATCACATACCACAATGCTGGGTGTGGTAGCTCACACCTACAAGTGAGACAGAGGCAGGAGGATTACTGAGTTCAAGGCTGAGTTCAGGACCACCCTGAACTACAAAGCAAGACCCTGTTTCAAAAAACTGAGAAAAAAAAAAAAAAGAATGCTCATGATGGAGCTGGGGATGGATTTAGCTCAGTGTACTGCACCTGTTTGGAGTGTGCAAGATCCTGAGTTTGAACCCCCACATCACACACACACAAAATGTCTTCCATGTTGCACATGCAGACTTTTTGGGCTGGGGATTTAGCTCAGTGGTTCTAACTCCTACCTCACAAGCACAAGGTCCCAAATATGATCCTTGGTACAAACAAAACAAAACAAAACAAAAAACCCACAAATGTTCATAATGGCTGCATTCATACTTGCCAAAAACTGGAAAAATCCAAATATCCACCTTAAGCACAATGTAATGTACTGTAGTTACACAATGGAATACTGCACTGCAATGAAAATGAGGAGCTGTAGACGTACCCAAATCTTACTGACAGAGTTATGGGGTAGAAAAATGCAGAAGAATATATATATAGTATGATTATTTTGGAACAGAGCTCCAAACCAGGCAGCACTCACCTATACTGTTTAGAGATAAACACACAGAAGTAGCACTCCAAAGAAAAGCTAGGGATCTAGGGTGGTGGTGTATGCCTATAACTGCAGCAGTAGATAAGCTGAGATAGAAGGACTGCCAAGAGTTCCAGGCAAACCTGGACTACCTTGTTTCAAAAAATAGAAAAAAAAAAAAAATCAAATAAGCACCAGGAGTCAGATAATGAATCTTTCTTACTAAAAGAAAGGAGGAATGGATACATGGCAGGTCTTCTGAAGGTTCTTGGTTTTGGGGGTTTTTTGAAACTAGGATCTTGCTACATAGTCCAGGCTGGCTTTGAACTCACTATGTAGCCCATGTGGTACATGAGGACCGATGCAGCCCTCCTCCCCTAAGTATTATGGTGTGGAGACAGGTGGCCAGCAGCGGCGGGGGGCTGTGCCTCTGCTCTTAGCTGTGAAGATGAGATTCCAGCCATGCTCTTCCCCAGCAGATGCAGAAGCAGGGCAAAGACGTGCAATCGGCAGTGACCCCTGGGAAATGGGCAGGAAGATCCATACCTATATTTCATTAATTCTGTTAGAATTTTTACTATGAAGACATCGATTGATTTAGTAAATATGTTGGTCCAATGTCACACTGGGGGGCAGATTCCTCTAAGAGAGAAGCTCTATTTGGGTGGGAAGGCAGCATCTGGGCTAAGTCTTGAGGAGAAGGATTGCCAGGAGGCATATAGGGGTGACAGTCAGCAAGAAGACAAGCCTGACTAATAAACACCTCACTGGAGGGGTCCACAGAGGACCCGGCTGTCAGGTATGAGTACAAGGGCTTGGCCAGATACAGCTAGCTCAGGAGGCTCCAGGCACTCTTTGCACCTGGGGCATGGTGTCCCCACGTCTGCAACCCTGCCAGTTACAGCCCAATTCTCTGCAGTGCTGCTTTAGCACACCAAAGAAAAGATATTCCCAGCCCTTGTTCAGAGGTAGGGGAGCTGGCTGCGCCGTAAAGATCTTTACAGACCTGGATGATTCTGCCTCCGTAATGCTTGGTCCATGAAAGCTGGGCTACAGCAAACTGCTCTGTCAGTAGGGACTGCATGTGCTCCCTCCAAATGAACTAGCACCTGTTCTGTGCAGGGGCTGGGCTGGGACCTCGAGTGCCTAGTTGTTCCCCTGCCTCAAGGGATTAACAATCTCAGGTGAGTAGAAAAGGAGAAAATATCCTTTAGAGAAGGCATCTTGGCAAGAAGGGCTATTCTTTCAGAGTCAAAGACCAGGACCCAGTCTTGAACAGGCCAGGCCAGGCTGCTATTCACTTCCTCCCAGGCACAAGCTAGCTGCCCAATTCCCAGGGGCCATAGCCCTATTGGTCCTCTCTCCATGTGCCCTCTGCATTAGTGAATAAATTCCATCCTTCCTTCATCTGGGTTGCCTGAGCCCAGGGAATACAAATCCATTTCATCATCATGATTAAAGTTAAGGCTTACGCTGTCTAGTGAGGCACCTCAGAAGCAGTTGAAAGAAGCTTTGAAGATCACTGCTGATTGCATGTCTTTGCCCTGCTCCCGCAACTGTTAGGGAAGAACATGGCTGGAATTCCATCTTCACAGCTAAGAGCAGAGGCACAGCCCCCCACCGCTGCTGGCCACCCATCTCCATGCCATAATACCTACGAGAGGAGGGCTGCATCGGTCCTCATGTACTCTGATGGGCAGCAGCTGCCCTCCCCTACTGAATCTGGGGACCATGAACTGGGCAGGAGAGTGCCTTAGCCTGAAGGTTTCCCATCTCAGTTGCTGTGCTAACACGATTCCATCTGACACAAATTCCCTTCCCCCAAAACCTCCCATCAGAATCCTATTTATCACAGCAGGTATTTATAACATTAAAAAACCAAACTAGCAACTACCTAAATATCCACCAACAGGTGACTTTCTAGCTGTGCCCAGTTAATAGCAGGAAGTATGGGCCCAGGCAAAGGTGCTGCCCACCTTTCCTATGGAGCAGCCTCCACATAAGCTAAGGTACAAAAACCTGAGCTGAATTTCTTTTCATTATGATTTCTGACATTATAAGATTGTCTGGGAAACAAATTGTCTAAAACAGTTCTGATGCTCCAAGGCCAGATGCAAAATAGCCCTTCTCTGAAACATCTTCCCCACCTCCAGTTCCCATTTCAACAGCTCTCAGCTCTATCAGCATGGTGTAGGTGGAAGGTTTTGTGTATGCCTGTCCCTGATCCTGGTCTTAGGTTTTGGCTCTGCATATACATTCATGGCCACAGGGGGTGGTCCAGCAGGCTTGGTCTTGGAGTCTGTCTCCACCATGGAAAGCCTATATAGTATGGTCAGCCTAGAGCCATGTTCTGCAGTCCTTAGTGCTGGAACAGGGACAATCTGCCTCTTCTGCCTACTAGTATGACTGCCCTGATCTCAGCTAATTACTACCTGTGCCCATTTGCGCCCCTAGACCTAGCTTCAGAGTGAAGAGAGGAGAAAAGGGGGTTTTGCTTAATCAGCACCTTTCTCCCCTCCACCTCCATCCATTCTATCACCTGCTATCCCTGGGAGTCTGTAGGTTGTAAAAAAACTAAACTCATAGCATCAGTCTGCAACAAGAGTGGCCTTGGACCCAAATCTGGAGAAGTAGCCAAGGGATGACAGTAAGACTGGTTTTGGCTGGGCAGAAAGGGATTGCATATTTTACCCTCATGCCCCAAACCCAACACCCAACAATGGAGAGCTCTCCTCCCAACTACATGGGATCTGCACTCTATCACAGATCAGATCCACATTAGGCCCTGGAGAGCACACGACCCTCAAAGCAACCATTTCCCTAGAGACTTGGCTCCTACCCTTCTCTGCATAGGAAATAAAAAGCATGCACCCAGGGCCATCACAGAGGCTGTTGGGAGGAGTGCAGAGCCTGGCCTTGCCATTGTCCTCTAGTTGGCTCTCAGGGAGCTGGAGGGCCCAGGATTCCCCAGTTACTGCCTGCTCCTGAGGCTCGACCACTAGGCCTCAGGCCCTTTGTTTCCTTGTAATCAAGGGTCCTCTAGGGACTCTACTGCACCTTAGTCAAGCCCAATCCTGAGGAAGACCAAGAGACCCGACATTCAGAGTCCTCTCCACCCCTCCCCTGGGGCCAGCCTGGTTCAAGCCCCATTTCCCACAGCCATAAACAAGAGTTCTGTGCTGCCCTGGTTCCCTGCCATGTGGGGCTCTAGAGCTTGCAGTAAATCCACGGAGGTTAGGAGGGGCCCAGGAGGCCGCTAGCTGCCTTCCAACCACTGTTGGCAACACCTCCCAATTTAGTGGCAGCTGTGAACACCAGCCTGCAAGCAGCCTGTGCCTTCCCCTGCTCTCTTTTGTCGGGACAAGGACTAAGTCTACTGCTGAAATGGACATGCTGGGAGCCCAATCCCTGCCTAGGTCTCATCTGAGGCCTCAGTCATAGCATGTAAGGAGGGAGAAACCTCACAGAGTGTGGTATTAGGAGACAGTCAAGGGTCCAGCTCACTGCCCATTTACTTCAAGAGACTGGACCGGGGGCTACCGTGGCAGGCCACCAGCTGAACCATGGTCAACAGTTCATAAGGCTTACTCCTCTCACCTCATGACAGAGTATGAGGGAGGAATCTTTCCCAGTCTTGGGGGTTGGCACGAAGTCCGGTGCTACCTGCAGGCACAGACAGGCGGTAATGGCCCACCCACCTAGAACCTGAGGTCCCAATCTTTGAACCCCAACAGCAGAATTCACTGCAGACCCTGCTTCCCTTTGACTGGAGGAGGGGAACTGCAGAAGGCACTAGAGTAAAGGGTTGCCATGGTGATGGAAGTTTTGAAACAAGGGGAGGGGGAAGGGAGATGTGTTAGTAAGGTCTCTTATTTAATTCCATGACATTTTGGCCTGGCCTCTTCTTTATGGGTTCTGTGACTCTGGTCCCTATCAAAGAAGGGAAGGTGGGGCCACCAAAAGATTCTAGAAAAGAGAAAGGGACAGACAGAGAGACAAAGGTATAGTCTGTGATGGAAGAAAAGCAAGGAGGTGATAGAGTACAAGGGACAAGAACACAAGGTAGAGCTAAAGAAGGCAATGAGGGGATTCTGAAGTGGTCTTGGAGTGCTCAGCAACATCCTAAAGATACCATAGCTACATGCTCTGAATCCCTGAGCCAGGAGGTACCCTGGTATCTAGACTTTTGAGACTGAACCCTCTTGTGTCCCCTGTATATACAGTGAATTTGGCATGAGAAACACAGAAAAAGAGGCCAGTTTCTTGGGGCCTCTTGACGAGGAAGAGGCCAGCTGTTGCAGTCCCCAGTCTCTCCCCGTCATTAGGGCAGCTTAAATCAAAGAGATCCAACATGCTGAAGATAGAGGCATGGTGCGCGCGCGCGTGTGTGTGTGTGTGTGTGTGTGTGTGTGTGTGTGTGTAAACGAGGCTCACAGACCAGGCTGTTTCCCTTTACAGTCCCTCTCAACCAGCCCGGCTCTACCTAGGGCCCCTAGTCAAAGCCAGCCCCCATCTGGTCCCTCCATATCCTCTCCTGCAGCTCAGTTTCATCCTGTCACCAATGGCCCTGTGAGATGTTATCATGGAAGCCAGAAACAGCACCTGCATAACACCTTCACACCCCATGCCTCAGTTTCCCTGAATAGACACCACAGACTCTAGTTTTCTTCCAGGACAGAAAACTGCTTCCCATCTGTGAATGGTGGCCAGGACATGAGGCTAGAGAGGAGCAGGAGATATAGCAAAGCCAGCCCAGGGCACCTGGGAGACCCCACCAAATGGAAAAGGGAGATCTCTGCCCCACCCTGGAGACCAGCCTGATGCTGAGTGAGTGGGCACTAATTTGCCATTTGAGGAAACTGAGGTCCAGAAGTCACTGGAGCTGGTAAGAATCAACAGAAGGGGAGGGGGAGAGCACCAGATCTGTGAAGATGGTCCTGGGGGGGGCTCAAGGCCTAGGCCTGGGGAGAAGGTGCACGGATGGCACTAGGGTAGTACAGACTCCTAGCTTCTGGCAAAGGTCAGAGGCCACTGCTCCCTAGGAAAGAACTTGGTGGAGCAGGCACTGCCTACCGGTGCACAGACAAAAGCAGCTGGGGGGGGGGGTGTTCTGTGGCTTAAGAACCCAGGGTCTGTGCCTGACATTAACACCTGGGAAAGCAGAAACACAAGCGCTAACTGTATCCCCATTCCCGGTTAGAAGCTCCAGCCTCACAGTGGTGCCACCCTGACCCCCTTCCCCAGTGGTGCTGGCTCGCCCCCGCTGGCACAGCAACACACATGCGGGAGGTACACGTGTGAGCACCAAGCCCCGCACCTCCCAGCAAGAACGGAAGCGCCCCACACCCTAGCCGCGCACGTGGGTCCGCGACCAGGACCCCCAGCGGGCTCTCGCAAGGCTTGGAACCCTGCACCTGGCAGAGGGGGTGCAGGTCTTTAGGAGCTTTGGAGCGTCTTCCCCCCAACCCCGCAGCAGCCCCGCCCATCCCCCTCCGGGTTGTCTCCCATAAAGAACTCTTCGTTGTCATGGAAATTAGTGACTGCCAAGCGGGAAGGAGGGGGGCTAGGGGCAGCTGGGAGGGGCTGGAGGCGGCTTTGGAAGCCAAGAGGGACCGTTCAGCCTCCGGCCCTACCCTCACGGGATACCTCCAATTTTCGAGGGTTAATGTGCCCACAATTTGGAGGCGCAGAGGCTTTCTCCGAGACCCCAGAACCGTCCAAGGCCGAGGGAACTTTAGCTCGACCCTGCACACCACCCCCGCTCTGCGGAGCCAGTGACCCCACGGGGACCCGAGCCCTCACGTTCCACCCCCCCCCGCACACTCTGCGCCCCGAAACTCAAGCAGTAGAGACACCTTCCCCCCCCAACCCCACTACTCTGTGCGGGAGACGCCCCTCACTGGCCCAGCCCACCCTGCTCCGCACCTGCAGCGCCGGTCAGTCACTGGGAGGAGGCTGCCACGGGCTCAGCCGGGCGCCGAGGGCTCCGGGGGCGGCGAGAGCAGAATCCGCTCCGGGCACGCGGGGCAGACGCGGCGCCAGCTGCAGCCGCTCGGGCTCGCGAACCCAGCATCGCCAGCCTCCTGCCGGCAGCGGATTCGCACCCGGGGCCGGGGGCGGGCTGGGGGCGGGGTCTCCTGGCCGGCCCGCCCCCACTCTGGCGGAGCGGGAGACTGGAATCCCGCCCCCAGGAAAGCGCAGGCAGGTTGGCAACACAGCCTGTGAGTCTTGGGCAGACTCTCCGCAGCACTCTTGGGCCCTCGAACTCCCGACCCAACAGCAAGGGCCCAAGGGGCCTTCTTATGCCCACTGTCGGGGTTAGGACGCGGAGAACTCAGGAGACGACTCAGCTCTAGAGCTGGCTGAGACTCTGCCCACCTCCCTAACCCAGACCCAAAGGATGTTACCCACATAGCCTCTGGGCATCCCTAGCTAGGCACAGTAAACACACAGGAGTGTATGAAAGCTCCAGACAGACCATCCTGCCCCCAATACCTGCAAAGTCAAAATCTTTCCCAACTGCAAGTCCCCGCTATATTAGCTGGCACAATGTGCACCTTCCTGTGATACTGAATTGCCCAAACTGTAAAAGTCACCTAGAATTTGGGAGACTCAAGCAGGAGTCCCCTTCTAGACAATTTAACCCTGTCTCAAAATAAAATAAAATAAAATAAAATGGGGCTAGGGATATAGCCTTGCATTCAATCGCCAATACTCTCCTCCCCCCAAAAAAGAATCACGTATGATGTAGTGTAGATTCTGCTTTCTTTTCTCAAACACTTCCTGAGCGGCATCTTGGACCAGGATCTGGGGACACCTGCGAACTGTGTCCAAAGGCCCTTCAGGCCTGATTCAGCCTCCATAATCCAGAAGAGGCTCCAAAGCTCCACTCATATGACAAGTGGAAGTTCGGAATGGCAAGGAAGAAGCTTTGAAGGAAATCCCTGGCTGTGACTCTGTCCTTTGCCAGGGAGGTATTTGGACTCAGCACTGCTGCCCTGCATGACTACCATGGCTGATGACAGGAGGGACTGTACAAGTGAAGAAGGTAGAACTGGGCCTGAAGGCCAGCCTGGGAAATGACTACCTCAAACAAGGACCCTCAGCACCTTACTCCAGAGAGCTGGGCATGGTGGAATCCCAGCACTTGAGAGGCTGAGGCAAGAGGATTGTGCAGATTCAAGGCCAGCCTGGGATATCAAGCAAGAACCTACCTCAAAACAAAACAAAGCTTCCTCTAGAGAGGATGTTGAGGAGCCATTTGCAATCTTCTGTGGCTTTAGGTCACCTCTTCTAGACTAGGCTGCTGCCACTTCTGGGCTTACTGGGTTCTGAGTGTAGAAAGGTCATCATACCTATCCCACTGCTGAGTAGGACTTGCCTAGAAAGCTGGGCACGTGTAGGGCAAAGCCTGTTTCTCATTTTAGTGTGCTCAGCTAATGTTTGCAGAATGAATAAACGGCTTGGCACTTGATCTTCTGTCGTGTGCCCACTGCCCTTAAAACAGTAGGTCTCTGAGTTCAAGCCCTGGCTTGTTGACTCTACATGTGTCATATGCACCTTTTCTTTCCATTTCAGGGTCATGACTATGTAGGTGTGGATCCAAGGAGAAGCTGGAAGGGGGATCTACAGGCAGGAAAAGGGTGGCTCTTTAGAGCCTTGCCTGCTGCTGGCAGTATTCCACCTCTTTTTGTCCTGTGCACACTGTGTGTGCATGTGGGTGAGAGCACGTGGCAGTGTGTGCTTGCACACGTGTATGTTCTCTTTCGCCAAGGGAGATGACGACAGCACAGAGTATGCAGTGGTGCCCAGCGGCACATGTGTCTTCATTCTGTGTGCACCCAGGCATGCTTGCTGGCGTGTGTATGGATGCTGTAGCCAGCCCCTAGAGCCACGATCCTCTTCTTGCCTAACATGAATCTCTGGATTGTGGAGGCTGAATCAGGCTATGAGATCAGGACATGGGAAAAGGCTGGACTAAACCCAAAGGCGGACAGGATTTCTAGGGACCATACATCACTGACTTTTACTAAGCACTCTATCAGGATGGTCGCCTGCTCTTAGATGTATGTGTGGGTACACCTTTGTTATTTGTAAAGGACAACCTAAAGGCATTGCTTGTCCCTCACCCTATAGGCAGAGTAGGACTGGTCTCAATGTTTTGGCTTCAAATTCCAGCTGCCCTCTGGGCAGGGAGCAGTAATACCAGTTGAGTACCATTCTCTCCATTTTTCCAGGACTTGGCTTAGACCAGCTCTAAGCCAGGGTCTACTGTCCCTGTTAAGAGCCTGCCAGGGTCAGGGGACTTAGCTTCTAGCAACCTACTTAGCCACAGGGAGGCCTTTAAGTATGGGGAATATTTTGAAACAAGAACAGAGGCAGTGGCATCAGCAATACTCAGTAGTCTCTACAAGAGCTCTCCTGAGAACTGTACTCTGACCATCTTGCAGGCTGGAGATACTAGAGGTGAGAGGATAGCAAGGAGAAGTGAGTGTGTAGCCTGGATCCCACCAAAGCTAAAAAGTCGGGGTGGGATGAATAAGTTGCAAGCCTCAATATCCACAGAGCCCAAAGAGCAAGCCAGAGTTTCACCCCATGCCCAGGTTGTTCCGGCTCCCATCCAGGATCCAAGTCTTATCTACCTTCTCCAATCCTGGTCCTAGGGACCAACAGCCAGTGTCCCCATGCCATCATATGTTGGCTGTTGGACCGAAACCCCCACTCCCCTCACCACACCCCACCTCAGCATAGAACTCTAGCCAAGATTCAAATTCTAGGAGGTGTCTACTACCAGGCAATCTTCCAGAGAAGCCAGACTATAAAGACACCTTCTCCGCTGGGGTCAATGTCCCATACCCCAAAGCTATCTTTGGAATTGCTTGGCTATTGTCCAGGCGGCTGGTTTCAGTCCCAGAAGAGAATTCAAGATAAGAAAGGACAAACAGTCTTTCCTTCTGGAGCTAGGGGAAGGGGCTCCCCCCAACCCCCACCTCATGACTCACTCCAGGCTGTGTGGGTTATTACATTATGTCTGAAATTGCCATGGCAACTAGCTGGCAATCAAGGGTAATTGTACTTTGTTGTCAGGGCAACGGGGTAAAACCCACAGCAGCCACTCTCTGTGGCTGCCCTTGGGGTGCAGTAAAGGTCAGGCCAGATCAAAGCCAATGCTTGCCAAGGAGTCTTGAGACTCTCCAGAAAGGGCAGGTTGTCCAGGCCCATAGAATTCCAGAGTGCAGAGTAGGGAATGCCTTGGAAGAGCGGGGGCCTTAATCCTGCCCCCCTGCCTGTACTCCTGCTTTCCCTGTACCACCCTCTGCCTGAAACATACACCAGTACTTAAAGTAAGCGGAACCAGAACTTTATGTGCTCACAGCTGGTACTTGTAGATAGCCCACGGGCCTTCCTCCTCATACTCATGGCGTCTGAGCCATAGGCTCCTGAAGGAGTCCCTGCACACCATCATGGAGCCCCCAAGCCAGGCAGCAACTGCACGATGAGGAGAGCCCAGCACAGTGGCATAAGGTCCCAGCTCCTGTCTCAGGCGCTCAGGGAAGCCACTTAGCAGGGTGCTACCACCCTCCAGTACCACATTGGCCAGCAGCTGCTCTTTCTGTTTGCTCTCGAATCGACTGATGCTTAGCAGGGCAAGCTGTGGGAGGCCTGGCTGGTTGAGACCTAGCAGACTGGGCTGGAAGAGAGCCTCTGGGCAGCAGAAGCGCTCTGAGTCCAGTGTGATAACCTGCTTGTCCGGGAGAATAAAGTCCACTGGGCCCTTGGTATGGGTGCAGGCCACCTCGGCTTCTGTGTTCCTGGCCACATAGCAGCAGGCTTCTTTAATCTGGTGGACCAGCACAGTCTTGGGTGGTGAGTGGCCACCTGCCAGCAGCAGCTGAGCCAGGTAGTCAGTGAGGTCGGCACCAGCCACATCCAGCTGGAAGGTGTCAGATGGGTTCAAGCGCCCGGTGAGGATGGGTGCCACATAAGAGGTGCCATGGCCACTGCCCAGCACCAGCCCAGTGGTACGCCCATAAGAATAGAGTGCCAGCAGGGCCTGATGTACTGTCTGCATGGCTGGCACATGGAAATGCTCAAAGAGTATCTCAGCCACCTTTTCTCGGTTGGTGCGTGGTGAGATGGGTGAATCAGCCACAAGCACAGCCAGCTCCTCAGGCTGCACTCCCAGCCTGCAGTAGAACAGGTGCTGCCATAGCACTTCTAGTGCATCCCAGTCGGAGACCACTCCTCGGTTCAGCACTGGGTAGGAGCCGTCTTGGTTTTCAGGGACTGCATACTGGGGCTGGCCTTGGGCTGCATGCTGCAACAGCTGAACCTGGGATGGTACAACAGTGAGGACATGGCCCTCTCTAGCCAGTCCACATTTAGTGAATCCCATGCCCGTATCAATCACTACTGCTGCCATGTCCTGGCAGGGGCCTGATGCATGGTGGCAAGACACTGATGAGTGCCTTGGCAGAGTATCCATGGTAGACACCAGCTCATAGCAGGCCCCACGGAGTGGACCAACATGCACAACCATTGATGAATGCGTAATGTCCTCAGGTGTCACATTGAGCTGATTCCCACTCTGGTGTTCAGTGCCCAACATGGCAATGGGCAAGACTTTGCAACCAGTGTCAGGTGCACTAAATGTGACCAGAGAAAATCGTTCTTCCTGGACCCTTAAACAGTTTACAGGTTGCCATGGTGAAAGCTGATGCATGCCAGGATTTTGAGTACTACTGATGCCGACAGTATCTCTGTTCACACAGCTATAGGCCTCCTCTGGAGTCAGTGGCACTTGAAGTACCCCTACATGGGTAGGCAGGCCCAAGGACTCACTCTCCTGGTTGGGAGGCTGGCCCAGCTCCTCGGAAGTGAAGGATCCTCTTGCAAAGGTGGGCTCCTTAATAATGGGGGGCTTCTGAGTCTGCTCAGTGAAAGAGAGCTGTCTGACAAGAGGGAGCTGCCCTGTGGAAGGGGGCTGCCCACTAAAAGGGAGCTGACTAGTAAGGGTGGGCTTCTCAGTAGAGGGGGGATGGCAAGTTAGTGAGCCCTGCTCTGTCACAGGTTGCTGCTGTCTAGCAAGGAGGTTCTGCCCATTGGGAAAGGTCTGGTCAGTGAGAGGTGTTTGCTCAGCATCTTCCACCTGAGGCTTTTTTGAGTGAGTGGTAATGCTTCCTACCTCTTTCTGGAGCAGAGATGTGGGCACCTGGCTATTGCTTGGTGAAGCAGAGTTCATAAACTGCACATTTTTGGTCTGGACCTTGGGGGCATCTTGCAGCCTAGAGGGCTCCAACATCCAGATGGTGTGACCAAGTTCATTTTCTTTGGCACGAGGTTTGGATAAGTTAGGATCAGGAACATGAGTCCGGGTCTCTTCACCAAACTGGCAGGGTGTTCCCAGTAGTACAGGTACAGTGTGCATCCCAACCCTGGTGGGTGTCTCAATACTAGAATTCTGTAACTTCAGGTTAAGCCTGGCCTCCTTGGGAACCAGGGTCACTTCTTGGTAGCTGCCAGATGACAGGCTAGAAGGCACAGGGCTAGACAACACAGCTTTGGTAGACCAGAAGCTGGAATCACTGCCAGGGGACAGAATGGGACTGGCCGGTGGCTTCGTGGGCAGAATATTTTCAGGGGCATAGATAGATGGTGTGCTGGGCATGAGGCCCACCAGCACTGCCCGTGAGCCCATAGGGTCATGGCACAGCAGCCCCATTCTAGTGTTGCCTGTGGCCATATCAAACACCATCACACAATCTTCCACACCGTCCTGAAGCTGACAAGTAGGAGCACTGGAGGGGGCCATCTGCGCAGCTTCCCTGGGAGACTGAGGCGGTAATTGCTTATGACAGGTTTCTTGGTAGGCAGACAGTGGCATACTAGAACAGTTGCTGTTACAGACCTTGGACGGTTGCTTGTCTGACTGAGTCAGGCAAATCTTCTGGTTGTTCTTCTGAAACTTTGGGCTATCTGGGGGCTTCGGGGCTGGTTTAGGAGTCCCTGACCAAGAGGTAGAGAACAGGAGCTTCTCTTCCAGGTTCTTAGGCTGTTTGGATGGCTCCTGCCTTCCAGCAACTCTGGGCTCCTGGGCATCATCTGGGGAAATTTTTGGAGTAGACAGTGAAGTAGGAGGCTCTCCATTAGAGTAGAAAGTCACTTTGTCCTGGCCACAGGTGACCATTTTAGGAGATTCTGAGAGGACTGGCTGTTGATTGCCATACCTCTTGAGAGAGGAATCTTGAGACAGATCTTTGGTGACTGCAGTGTTACCAGTCAGGTGCTCAAGAGTATAGTTGTAAGGTTCAACTTCGGGAGTTGCATCCACAGCTTGATTAGTAGTCTGATCTGGAGTTGGAGGAGCTGGTGACAGAGAATTTCTAACTTGGGTAGGAGCCTGAGTTGGATACAAGCTCTCACTCTGACTCTGATCTTGGGCTGGAGCTTGAGCTAAAGGCAGAAGACTGTGGTCTTCAGCTGCACCACCTTTTCCTGAGTGGCAGTAGGGGAGCCGGCGACTCTTCCTACTGCCCATGGGGGCCATTTGGTCAATGTTGCAGGGGCCCTTCCCCCACCCTACCAGGACTTTAGCTGGAGCCTTGCCCTCCCGCCCAAGCTGCACCTTAAGCCGAGAGCAGCAGGATCCATTCTGGGTCATGTCACCGGTGCTGTTACTATGCACGCACAATGCTAAGTTCAGGGTTCCATTGTCCACGATCAGATGCTGTTGAGCTCTCACCATGCAGTTTGGAGATGGACTAGCTGAGGAGAGCTGTGGGGCATCCTGGGAGGCCTGCACATTGCAGCATAGGGGGCTAACCTGAGCAAGGTTCTGTTGTACCTGGTGAATGGGCTCAGGGATGTGGGCCTGGGAAGCTGGGTCACAAGCCTCATCAGTAGTAGCCTTGTTGGATGATGACAACCCTTGCTTGAAGTTTAAGGATTCTGAGCTTATCCATGGTTCCTGGGATCCTTTGAGGTCACCTTTCAGTTGCTGGCTGCTGGCCAAGGGGTAACTCTGAAGGCCTGATGGATCATGGCCCCCCGCCTTGTTGGTGGCTTCCATTATCCTGCTCCATGCCCTAGGTGTCCTGCCTCTATTTCATTGCTATGGCAATACCACACACATCATAACCCCCAGTGACCTGTGGGGTTATAGTGTGACAAACCAGAGCCCCACCCTTGAGGAGAAGGGGCCTGCTGGGGGCCCCTACTTGTGAGCCAGAAAAGTTCATGGCTCCCATGAAGTTGGTCAGCTATCAGCCACCCTCCTCTCACTTTCCCAGCCAGTGTTCACTTTGCCTCGGCCAGCCCCAGAATGGGCAGCACCTCAAAAGGGGCTATGGTAAGGTCAAGGTAGAGGAGTGGGCACTGAAAACTCTGAAGAAGTCCCTAGCAATGGGCCCTTTGGGAGGAGGGCAGAGCCCCTTCACCATTTAGTCGTAGGAGACAGAAGAGGGTGAGGGGCCCTGCAGGCCCAGGCTCCTCTCCGCTGTGTTCTCTAGCTCCAGCTCCAGGGACAGCAGCTCCTTGGCAGTCTCTGCTGCTCCAGATGGTTCTCCTCTGCCTGTGCCTCACAGAGCCCACTCCCCAGAGCCACATGTCCCAAAAGCCCTGGACCAATATCCTGCAGGGGTGGGGATGGGGGCGGCAGGGGTAGAGGTGGAGCCTCTGCTCAGAATCCTCTAATCAGAATGTTCTAGCTTTTATCACATTCTATCAGCTTCACCTTTGCTATAATGGAGGCAAAGCACTTGGCCCAAGGCTGGGGACAGTAGCCACAGGGCAATTAGAAAATGAAGCATGGAAGAGACACAGTGGGTACATTGTAGGTTCAGGGTGGAACACAGGAGCACAGAGCTGGACTGACAATAAGGAAAACTGGACAAAGACCCAGATGTGGGTTAGACTGATAAGAAATGTAAGCTAGCAGACTAGAGAGGCCATTCTACCTTCTGTTTCTTAGATGAGGAACACAGAAGGGAAGGGAGGAGTGGGATCCTCCCTGATCTCTCTCATAGCCCCAGAGCTGCCCTCAACCCAGAGGACAGGACTAGACAACAGCACTATCCATTGTCATGAGCTTGGGTCTGAAGGTTCTGACTTGGTACAAGGTCAGACCCTCCTCTCTCCCCCAGCTCTGAGATCTGTGCCTCTTCCCTTTGTCTTCCAGGTCTGTGTCCCTTCAGGCCTCAGTATTTCTACCCAGGAAAAAGGTTTGTGGAGAATATAGCATTCAGCTTGTCCTCTGAAGCAATGTGTTTTCACAGAGGTTAAAAATAGTGTTTGCAGTTGGCCGTGGGGTGCGAGGCTGTGTGACCAGGGACCAAGGCTAGCACCATGCTGCATATGTACCTTTCTGATTGGGCACTGGGCACAGCCTGACTCAGCCCCATCTCATGCCCCGTGGGCCCTCTCCCTGTCTTCAGATGCAACCTTTGGTTAAGAACCAGGACAGAAAGCTCAGGCACCAGACAGCCAAACCGTTTTCCTTCATGCTACGACGCAAGAAAGCTGGTAGAGTCCAGGGCTCTGTGGGCTGTGCATGTGTGTGCATTCATGTGTGTACACACACTTTTGCAGAATACTTTTCACTGGGTTACATTCTGGTCTGAGCAAGCTAGTTGTTTTTTCATGACATTGATCTAGTAGCAACCTCGAGTGCCTCTGCAACACAGGGCCTGGGCTGTGCCTCAGAGGAATAAGGAGGGAGAGAAGACTGCCTCAAGAATGTCCTCCCTGTTGAAGACTGAGCCATTCTGTACCTCCTGCAGAGTGAGGCATGGCTCTCCTCCCCAGGGCTAGGGTCCTTTATAAGCAATAGGCCCCGGGGTCTCCTCAAGGAAGAGGGAAGGGCCAGCTGGTGTCTGATTTGAGAAGGAAGGCCAAAGGAAGCAACTAGGAGAGAGAAGGAATTTCCCACCTGGAGAGCAAAAGAGTTTAGAGCAGAAATAACACTGATTGATGCTGATCAGGTCCTTCCTCTGTGCTGGTGCAATATGTAGAACATGCAGCTGAGCCTCACAGCAGCTCTATAAACTGAGCATTACTGTACCTTTATTACAGATGAGGAAAGTCAATCCCCAGAAAGAGAGGAGAGGCTTGCCTCAGCTATTGTACAGTAGAACCAGAGTCTAGGCCACCGGGCTATAGATCCATGGCAACCCCAGGAAGTTGTGGTGCCAGGCCTGGATGCCATTCCAAAACCAGGGAGGCACAGAGAGGAGCCTACATGCCTGCCTCCTAGCGCTGCAGCCCCAAGCTGACATTCATCAATCTGCTCTTCCTCTGGATAGCTTAGCAGGTAGCTCAGGGTGGGAGGGGTATTTTCCATGCTGGTAACACTAAGCTAGTGCCCTCCCAGGAACCTGGTGGTGTGGAGCTCGGACCGGCTACACATGGTGCAGAGCCAGGCTGAGTCCCTGTGCTTAGAATTTTTGACTGGTCAAAGCTTACTTCTACTTCATTCAGCTGAGGGGAGGAGCAGCAGAGCAGTAGACAGCAGACAATCTGGACCCTTCCTGGCCAGCCCCTGGGGATAGTGCCCCTGTGCCCTCCCCCCACTTGTTTTTAAATAGTATCTCACCAGGAAGAAGGGTGTCCAATTCTATTTCTGATTCTGGGAAGTGAGGAGGGCCAACGTGTTGCCATAGCAACTCGGAGAGAGCCCCTCCCCCAGACTGAGCCCATTCCCCAGGCTGAAGGCTGTGGGTGCAGGGAGAAGCTGGAAGGAGCTCAGATGGATTCAACCTGATAAAAGCAAGTCTTGGTACTGCCTTCCCCCTCACTTTCACCTCCCCCCAGACAGGCTTGGGGAAAGGTGCCAAACCCTGGAGAGAGTCAAGTTACCCTAGAAGCCTTTCTCCCCTGTAGATCAAGGTGAAACCTTATCACCAAGGAGGTCTTAGGGGCAATAGAGAAGTGGAAGGGAGATAGGTCATCAAAGCACAAAAGATTACATTACTGGAAGTTCTATAGCCTACCAGGTCTACAGGCCCATTTCTCGGACACAGCCCATAGGAGGTGGCCAGGTCTGTCAAGTTCCTGGGCTTATGCTCTTTCAATCCATGGGCCTTCCACTCTCAGTGGCTTAGGGATGCTCTGGCCATCTCCAAAATCCTGTGGTCAGAAGGAGCCTTCAAGACTTCCAGCATAGCCACCCATTTTATAAAGGATGCAAAGATGAGGCCCATTTTCCCAAAGATTCACACCTGCTCAGTGTCAGGAGCACGTATACCATCTCTTCAGTTCCTGAGGCTGAGGCTGAAGATGGGTAGCACTTGAGTCTGTGGAGGGAGGACCTTCCAGCTAACAGAGCCCAGACAAAGGTAGGCTTCTAAAAAGACTCAGAGGATCTTGTGATCCAGCTCTTTCTCAGTGCTGATGAGAAGCAGACTGGAAACAGAAAGGGATACAGTCTCAGTCTCCAGTCTCCTAGTTCGACACTGACCTTCCTAGTGTGTACCTCGCTTTCCCACCACCCCTGGAACTACCCAAGTGACCCAGGAGCCCTGACCCCTCGCTTCCCTGAAGTTTCTCCCGAGCCAGGCACAATGTTCTGTGGAGACAGAACTATGTTGCAGAGGATCCGGCCCCATTGCCTGACCTCAAAGGAAGACAGCCAGGGACAGGACATGAGGGGAGCCTACGGCTAGATGAGGGGAGATAATCTGCTCCTTCTCTGGGATATGAGAGGCAAAACTCACTAGTGCTGAGGGGATAGGGATTCTGAGCTCCAAGTCACAGAGAAATTTAAATAACAGATGTTTAAACAACCTTCCCTGCAAGCCGGCGGTGCAGTGACCCCTCTGCTGTGATGTGTTGCAGCTTAAAAATAGCCCACAATGAACCGCTCTGAGTCCCAATTGACTCAAGCTTACGTAACTCTGCGTGAAAGATGGCCAGCCGCACCAGCCCGGAGGGAGAACAGTGGCACAGCCCTGACTGCTGCCCACAGCTGGCTTAGGGGGGGTGGGTACATCCCTTACGATCCCTGGGAAGAGCCCCCATCCAGAAGCCAGTACCACTGGAAAGGGAGGGTGAAGAAATGCTGCCCAAAATGCCCATGGCTTTATGACTGCCTGACAGAGACTCGCAGCTGTGTCTTCAGAGGGGATGTGAGAACTACTGCTCTGCTTCAAGGACCCTACACAACCTAGGCTCGAGGGGGAGCAGAAATGAACAGACGACTTGCCAGGTATCATGGTGCACCTGTAGCCCCAGCACACAAGAGGCTGAGGCAGGAGGATTACCATAAGTTTGAGGCCAGCCTGGACTACAACATGTGTTCAAAGCCAGCCTAATCTAGATGGGGAGACTCTGTTTCAAAAACAACAATCAGAAAAGCAGAACAAAAAAATCAAACCACTTACCAACAAAAACAAACACACGACTTGATCAGGGAGACTGGGGCATAAATCCTTGTTAGGGAGATAAGTGGAGCTACTTAAGAAATTCATTTCTTCTTTGAAGAGGGGCTCCCTGGTCCGAAGGGACTAATGCTCGGTGGAAGCTGTCACTGCTGCAGATCATAGGAGTAGAGCTAACTCCTTTGGGTCCTCTAATTTTTGGGTCCTTTCTAATTTTTCATGTCCAGGCTGCAATATCCCTGGAGGGACTTGTATCATAAGGAAGGGAGTAGTAATTCAAAGTAGATTAAATTCTGTCATCTTGGCTACTAGCTGCTACAAGCCGCTGCTGACCCTGATGCATCTTGGACCCTAAATCCCCAGTTCACAACTGGCCACAAGTGCTCAAGTAGCTAAACCAACCGAGAAGGGAGCAGTTAGGAGAGGAAAGGGCATTGGAAGTTCTGGCATTCATTGGTCCCTCTGTCTCTGCCCATGCTGAGCCCCACCAAGAAGCCAGCAACTTCCCTCGGCTCCTACCACCTGTGTTCAAAATAGGAGTCACTATGGACCCAACATCTGTTCTCCTGCAGAGCAACAGTGAGCTGGATTTGGAATGGCACCATATCTGGGGTCCTCAGGTATGGTCTCCAGAAAGCCTTTGGGCACCCAGAAAATTTCCTGAGACAAAATGAGAATCTCAGGCTAGGCTAATGTTGTCCCATCAAAGGAGGTCAGTCCACCCCATACATGCACTCCAGGTGCCAGACAAGAGTAACACCAATGGGTAGTCAAGAGGCTGTGAGTCATCTGCTGCTTTCTTGGTCTCAGTTCCTATCCTGGTCTCCCTCAGCCTGTAATGACACTTGTTTTCCCTCAGCACACTAGGTTCTGATGGAGAGATGAGACTGAAAGGCAGGTACTTGTTCACCATTCTTCATGGGATGAACCCTGTGGACTACCAGAACCCTGGAGAAACCTAGTCTCACCTCACCCTACGTGGTAGAGCTACATGACCAACAGCCATTGTCCCTTTGCACCCACCATACTGGCGTTACTTTAGGCTCAGTTTTCTCCTAAGGTTAGAGGCAGCCCAACCTTCCCCAGCCCATCTAGAGAACTGGAATGGACCTTCTCTGTTTTTCCTCCCTACTAGCTCAGTTACCAAAAATGGAGCTCAGAGCCTAAGGGCCATAGAAGTTGGGGGGTAGGACAGCTGTGCCTAATCCAGGACCCCAAGCACCTGCTTGGAAACATATGCAAAGCTTTACATTCTATTTGCACAAGGAAGCTGACATCCACTGAGCTCTCTACCTTTCCCACTTCACTTCTGTGGAACCCTCTTTTCATGCTAAGCTTCTTTCCTGTCCAGAGACCTTCTTCCTCTATGAACCTTCTTTGAACATATGAGCCAGTTGAGAGGGAGCCCTTGGGCCTTCTCCTCACTCCTCACCCATGACTTGAACTTTGGGTGACCCTCAGATTCTCTGGATGGGTTAAAGGATGAGGACTGAAAGTTGGAGGGTTAGAGACAGTGTTTTCCCATTGGTAAAGGGAACACAGATTTGGGGCACTCCAGGATACTCCACTTATCTCTCCTCCAGCCTCAGGGTTAACACAATTGTTTACCATATTTACACATAGACACAGGTCTGTGACCAACCATGTGGTCGACCATCTTTCTCTATTCTGGCTCTGAGAGGTATCAGAGATGTTGGCTGTCTCTATCTACCTTTTGCTCACAGGCCCCTCATCTTTCGGCCCCTAAAATTTAGTGGAAAAGCTATCTTGTGAGCCCTTTGAGTCCCTAGGACTAAGCCCCTTTCTGTCTTGAGGTGACAGCTGGAACAGCAGTATGGGTGGAGAACAGCTGGGCAGCCCTGCTCCCAAGGAACCTACTCTGCTTAGCAAGGAGCTCTTCTTGATCCAAACTCCAGGTCCGTGCATGACAAGGTACAGTGCCAAGAGTTTAGAGCATAGAAAGGTTGCCCTACTTAAGGTGAACTGAGGGTCTCCAAACTACAGGGAGGGAGGCCCCAGGGCTCCTCAGCAAGGAGAACTTAAAACTGTGATCCATATCCTGGGCCCTACCACCCCAGGTTCTATAACAGCAGGCCGCAGCTGCCTCCCTCAGCAGACTGGGGGAGGAGCAAAGACATTTCTCCAGAGGAACATGCCCCTCTAGCAGCTGTTGTGCAGTGGGCTTGGCAAGTATAAACACCTTGAGAAGTTCTAAATTTGTTCCTCCAAAGTGGAGCCAAGGTCTTGTTGCTGGCTCCTCTTTATTGAGGTTGCAAATGCAATGCTGGCAGGATTTGGAGATGGGCAAGTGTTCATGACCTGATTTTGTGTATATGGGGTAGGGGACGTTTGGATGGAGAAAGGAGCCCTGGAGGTTTTGTGGGTAAGGGAAGGGGTGAAAACAGGCAATTTAAGCTTCAGGAGAAATTACCTGGTCTGCTGTTAATCGAATAGTCTTTTTTATTTCATTTTGTTTTGTTTTTTGAGACAAGGTCTCATTTTTGTAGTTCAGGGTGGCACTGAGCTTACTATGTGGCCCAGGAAAGCCTCAAACTCATAGCAATCCTCCTGTCTCTGCCTCCCAAGTGCTAGGATTACAGGTGTGAGCCACCACACCCAGCTTTTTTTTTTTTTAATTCAACAGTCTTCAGGGCCCTGTACTGACTCCAGCCTTGTTCACTTTCTGTATGTTCTGCAGCAGTCTGGTTGACCCAGAGCCTTTCTAGCAACAGGGCCTATGCACGTATTGCTCACCCTACCTAAAACTTTCCCCAAATTCTGCTTCTAACAGATTTCCTCCCACCTGACAGGGACTCAGAAAAAGTGTTGCTCTTGAGTGGGCATGGTGGTGTCTACCTGTAGTTCCAGCACTTGGGAGGCTGAGGCAGGAGGAACACCATGAGTTTAAGGTCAGCTTGAACTACATAGTGAGTTCAAGGGCAACCTGGACTACATAGCAAGACCTTGCCTCAAAAAAAAAAAGTTGCCTCCTTGGGAGGCTTCCCTCACTTCTCTAGTCACCTCTGGATCTAAAGCAGTCCTCTGTTCCCTCCTAGCTTTCTCTCACAGCATTTTCCACAGTTTGTATGTGAATATTCAATTTTTATTAGTGTCTCTGTGTCACGGCTGAGTCCTTGATGCCCAGCAGGCAGGGTACAGAAAGTACTTCCCAATTACATGCTGCCGCAGGGTGGCTCTAACAGGCTTATTCCGTATGGGGCGAAACTTGTCTCTTCCTTCCTTCCCTGAAAGGGCAGACACAAGGTGGAAACGCCATATCCTCCAGCCTGGCATAGCCCAGTCACCACTGGGAGTTAGTTTTAGGCCTCTAAGCAAGTTCAGCTCCCGTGGGCCTGGCCAGGAGCTAGGTCAAGTAGGCAGAGGTGGCTCTGAGAGAGGTCGGGACCGAGACATGCTCCTGTGTGCAGATGAGGACTGTGGATGTTCTGCGAGCACATTCGCCTCATTCAAGGTGCCAGGGCCCAGGTTCACGTAGGCTGCGGAGAGCTGCACATAGTGGTCCCCGAGCATCGAGGACACAACTTGCTCTACTTCTATCACCAATGCTCTGAAGGTGGGTCGTGCTGCTGGGTCTGCCTCCCAGCATCTCTCCATCAGCTGGTACCTGCAGAGGTAGAGGGAGGTCACAGGCACTGTGCACCCTGACCCAGGGCTCTCAGCTGCCTCCCTGCTGTTAATCCCATCAGGCCAAATGGAGAACACATGGCAGGGCCTAGTGCCCAGCATTCCCCAATCAGGGACAACTCTTCTCACAGCTATGACTGCCGATGCCTTTCCACCCCAACAGAGGTCCACCCTGCCTCAGAGTTAAAAAGTGGTGCACAGCTGTACGCCCAGTGCTCTGGGAAGTTGAGACAGGAGAGTCACAAATTGGAGCCCAGCCTGGGAGATTTCATAACTTATCAAGACCCTGCCTCAAAATAAATAATAAAAAGTGCTAGGGATGTAGCTCGCTACAAAGGTCCTGGGTGCAATCCCCAGTACTGCAAAAAGAAAAAGAAACAAAGAAAGGAAAAGAAGTTAATTCCGCTTTGGTACTCAGTAGCAGAGGATATGTGAACTTGGGTGAGTTATTTAACCTTTCTGTGCCTTTGACTCCTCTGATGACAGAGCAAGAGAAACACAGGGAGAGAAGATACCTATGAAGTGATTACCACAGGCCCTATCTCACAAGCTACTATGATTATCTCACCTGTATTCCAGGAAGGAAGTAAAATGAGGATTTAAAGGCCTCCATTAGGGGCAGCACTTGGGACAACACTAGTGTACCACAGTGCTGAAGCCGAAGTTCTCCAGGTTTTCCTGCTTCGTTATCTTGGGAATGGAATCTTTGCCTTAAGTCACCGTTTAAGTACCCTACACATAGTATCTCATGCATGTCTCACACTCTGAGAATAGTACTGTTATCATCAGCATATCACAGATGAGCAAGCTGAGACCAGCAAGGAAAAGGACTTGCTCTGGCACAATGGTCACGTAGTGTGCTACCTGGATCCCCTTTCTTCTTCCTGTTGATAACTCTTGGTTGAACCCCTCACTTGCTATTGCCCTAGGCAAAGAAGAAGAGTCTCCTATAAGGTCACACTCCCTCACCAGGCACAGCCTATGACCAGTGACTGATGAGTCGCTGGAATAGAGATCTGGCAAAAACAAAACCCTTTGAAGAGCCAGTCCCGTCAGAAGGGCTGCATCCTTTTCTGCATCTGCATCACTGCCACCCTCTGGACCTCTGCCTAGCCTTGTTTCCCCTGCCCCAAATTCCTGATGAAGCCTACACAGATATCTCCATGAGTCTGTCCAGGAAGCCTACCCCGGATGCAGGCAGGCAGTAAAGTCAATTTCCCTTAAGTCAGATGCCTTACTGAAATAGATCATAAAGGTCAAAGCCAAGGCAGGTAGGGCTGTGAGGAAGTATTACTCAGACGCTTTCTGGAGTACAGCCTGGAACAGAAGTCATCAACTACTTTTACCTGTAACCTGTTTCTTTGTGTTCTAACCTCACAGACTTGAATACAGCTGAGGCATACGTGCAGCTCAGGGAGCCAGACCCACCCCCCAGGCACTGAGGACAGCATGGCTGCAGCCATCGCTCTGGGAATAGGGAATGTGCAACTCAGTTCAATGATCTGGTGATGCAGAGGGGCGAAATCTTTTCTTGAGGACAGTAAGTGGAAAGATGTAAAACAACCCCCTGAGCAGGAAAAGGGGGAGGGAAGTGAGCCACTGGCCTCAACCCAGACTATGAGTTGGAATCTGTTGCCATGGCAACTTTGCGTTCCTCTCAGCATCCTGCCCTGAATTTAGGGGGTAGAGGGAAGTCCATAGATGAGAAAACTGAGGCCCAGAGAGGGTCTCTTTCCTAGTCAACCAAAGGATCAGGCAAAAAACAAGGTAGGAAATCTACCTTTGCTTCCTCCTTGTTTCAGGAGCCCACCTGCCTCCCCACTACCACCTCCACATACTCACAGAGAATCGGGGCAATATTCAGGCTGAGGAAGGCGCCGACCCTGGGCCAGGAAGTAGATGAGGTCAAAAGGGTCAATATGGGGGTATGGTGGGGCACCCCGTGTTAGCAGTTCCCACAGCAGCACACCAAATGACCACTGTAAGAGGAGAGAAATGAGAAGACTGAACTCTTAGCTCACATTAGGGGGTAGGTGGGTCCCCAGGTCTTCTACCTCCCAGAGTCCTTCACCTGGGAATGCAGAACCCAACCCTCTACCCAGAGCTCATTCTTGACTCTTGTACATTTGTCTTCTTTTTCATCCTACACAAGATTAGGGGTGAGCAAGCTCTAATGGCCTGTGAAGAGCCAATAAATTCTTATCTTATCTTGCTGTGAAGGATGTCAGATTCCATTTTACATCTTCCCAAGAGGTAGACAGGTGAACTGTGGAGGTTGCCTAACTGGAGATTCCCTGGGCTTAGACCACGAGGAGCTGAATGGGGAAGACCAAGTCTCTACAGTATTGGAGCCATGTGGACCTTGGGCAGGTGAGGCCTCACCACATCAGACTTGGTGGTGAATCTGTAGGTCTGCAGGCTCTCCAGTGCCATCCACTTGACGGGTAGGCAAGCATGGCGTTGCTGACGGACACTGTAGTAATCCTTGTCCAGGACGTCACGAGCCAGACCAAAGTCAGCTACCTTGACTATGAATGACTCGTCTAGCCTAGGTGGGGGGAATCACATTAGAAATGACTCCCACCAAGCCCCAGACTCATCTCTTTCAAGCCTTTACAGAATTTAAGAGCCAAGTTTGTATTGAGTGGACTGAAAAACTGAGGCTTGGAGAGAGAGGTTATGCCCAGGGTTAGACTGGGCCCTTCCCTGAAGTGACCTTGGGCTCTACATGCCCTCATGCACTGCCCTTTGGCTTTACTCAGGTTACTCACATGCAGTTCCTAGCAGCCAGGTCCCTGTGCACAAACTTCTGTTCTGCCAGGTATTCCATACCACGAGCTACCTGCAGGCCGAAGCTGATGAGGTCCTTCACGGTGGGGCTCTGGGAGCACAGGGGAATATGAGCAAGGGCAAACAGCTCCATCTCCAGCTGGTGCTTACCCGTCCTGCTCCCAAGGGCTGCCTGGACACTGACCCGTTGAGGTGAGCGGATAAAATGGAGTAGGTCTCCATGGCGCATGTAGGGCAGCAGCACACGGGGCAGTCCCTCAGGTGGCAGCACGATTCCAATGAGAGCCAACACATTTGGATGGTGCAAGCCGCGCATGAGCAGTCCCTCCCGAAGGAAAGCTTCCACTTCCTGCAGCTCTGTGATGCCTGGGATATGGCTCAGGTTAGGCCCAGGGCCAGAAGGCCCTCCCAAGTGTCAGATGGCAAAAATGTACAAGCCTCCTGCTTTGCTCAGGATCACTTAGTAAGTTCACAACACAGTAGAAATAAGGAGCTTTCCAGCCTATCATTTCTCCCTAGGTTTTATCCCACTTACGACTCAGGGACTTGATTGCACAGTGGATTTGATTCTGGTCCTTGTCTGTATACTCCCCGTGGTACACAACTCCAAAGTGCCCTGTCAAGAGGAGATGGAGAGGACCAGGATTTAGTTCAGTGGCACCGTGCTTGCTTGCCATGTGCAAGGTCCTGAGTTCAATTCCAATGCCAGGAAAAAAAAAAAAAAAAGGAAATGGTGAGAGGAAATTTGATGCCCAGGCTCACAGCACATCCCCTCATGGGCATCCAGACCTTGGACCACCAAACAAGTATAACTGACATTAAAAACAAATAGCAGCCAGGTGTAGTGACACACACCTGTAATCCCAGAACTTTGGGAGGCTGAGGCAGGAAGATTATAAATTCTAACCAGTTTGGTAACTTAGCGAGACACTGTCACACACACACACACACACAAAAGAGTTGAGGATATAGCTCATTATGTAGTTCCTGAGTTCAGTCTCTAGTATGAAAGGGGTAGGGGAAAGGGCAACACTTCAGTACAGTAGACACTGCAGCCCTCCCACATCTACTTAATTTACAATAGAACCACTGAAGATAGAATTTTCTTAGTCCTCACTTCATAGAGGACCAAAGGAAGCTCAGGGAGATGGTACACTTAGTCATATGGGTTGGTGCAAAAGCTAGAACAGACTTTTGCTCAACTGTCCCTTGAGCCCATGTTATGCTAGAACTCTCTCACTCTGCCCCAGTCCCCCTGGCCACATACCTTTGCCAATGACTTGGTCACTGTGAGTGATTACTTGCTCATGAGGAATCAGTACATCCTTGACCTCAGCTAGGAGTGCAGAGTTCAAGTCCCTGAGCCGGATGGATTCTGTCCGCAGCAGAGGGACATAGGACCCTTCGTTGTTGCCTGAGAAGGACTCTTCATGGGCCTCGGTGGGAGAATGAGGACCATCAAGGGCAGAGAGTGCTGTGGAAGAGAGGGCATGACAGGCTTGTGGAGAAGGTGTGGCCCCACCTTCTAGCACCTCTGCCATCTCTCCAAGGTCATTTCTGTAGTCAGAGTCTGAGGAGAGCACAGGCAGGAGCATAGCTCCAGCAGTCTGGCTGAGGGATGCCAAGTAATCCAGGTGGGGAGAAAGAAGTGTGGGAGGCAGCCCTATCAGGAAGGTGTGAGACCCAAAGGCCTGGACAGAGGGAGCATGTGTGAGCTTGGAGATGCCACTCTTTGGAGGTAGAAACTGAGTCAGGGTGGGAGTAGGGAGCTCACCAAGTTGCTTCCTCCGCCACTGGTAGTTGAAGACTAGTGCAGCAGCCAGTAAAACCACGAGCAGAAGCAAGCCCAGCAGGATAATAATGAGTATGTTCTGTGGGATGCCCCCCAGGCCTGGCCGCACCACTCTGCCTAGGATGTGACAGTCACCATCCACGCAGACCTAGAAGAAAATAGCTAGCTCAGGCCTAGCCTATGGCCTTCAGCCATGTTTCCCATGAAGGGCCAGCTGGGCTGCCTACCTGCAGTGGGACACCATCCTTGCTGAGCTGCACTGAGGGAGGCAAGGGACAGACCACCACATCGCCCCGGAACTCGTGCTGGCATCTCTCACCAGCCACAGTCACATTCACACCCACACAGTCAGCTGCAGCATCCAGCCCAATGTACTGCGGAGAGTCAGGCGGATGAGGAGGATCAGCCAGCGGTCTCGCCCCCACTCCATAAGCCCTCCCCCCTCCCTTTGCCCCTCCCCCACACCTACCTGAAACTTAATGGCATGTTCCTCAGGCTTCAGTGGGGCTAGGTCTGCACTGGGTGGACGAGGCGGGGGTAGGAAGCGGAAGCTGGGCAGTGTGAAGCCAGTAGCTCCATCACCCTGGACACTCAGATTCCCTATCGCCCACCCCCGAGGGTCTCGGACCACATATTCAGGCAGAGGGCATCGACGTTGCTCCGGAAGTGGCCCCTCACACTGCTGAGACCCACAGCAGAATGGTTAGGCAGGCACCCCACTTGTGGCTGCCCCAGATTCCTCAGTCCAGTATGGGTAAGGTTGGAGCTCAGAGAACTGATCCAGCCTTCCTCCTGCCTGGCTGGCACCCACTCACCCTGTTCTCTACTGCTCTTTGTCCATCATGGAATGACAGCTTTAGGTGCCATGCTGAAGTCAGGTGCTGGCCATGGATGGTGACATGGGAGCCACTGTAGAGAAAAGCAGAATGTTCTGGGTGCTCTCTAAGGTTGACTCCTTCACTCCTCAGAGGCTAATGTGAGCAAGAGGTGATACTTACATGTAGCCACAGTTAGGAGTGATACCCAGCACAATGGGGTCTTCCCGGTAGTGAAAGGTCCAGGAACCAGGCACCTCAGCACCCCCTATCTGCAGGCCAAGGGTAACACTGGCCGTAGCAGCACCAGGGGGCGTAGTACATATTATCTGCCCCTCACTGACCCTGCAGAATGAGAGACTGGGTTCAGGGGCACTCCTCCCCACCCTACCCAGCCCAGGGCTTATGATGGCCAATCTGATCTCTTCCATGGACTTGCTAATCCCTGCCAGTTCCTCTGTTGGCTGCTGCCCCCCACCCACTCACACTCCATGGGTCCCAGTAAGACCTTCATGAGAGAAGAGAGGGGAAGAGATTCTTCGCAGTCTTGACTTGAGCCAATAAACTCTGTGATCTGCTCTCTTCCCTTGGACTAGAGGGGGAGAAGATCCTTCCTGAAACTGCTCCTTCTTCTCTCCACCCTTACAGAATCCAGGCACCTACTTGGTGGTGGTGGGGGGGGCAACACGTGGTTTCCCCATCTCTTTGCTTAGTGATACTCACCATTTCAACTGGCATTGAGTTCCATTGATCAGCACAGCCCGGCTGGTGCCTATAGACAGGCCCTGGCCTTCAAGGGTGACATAGGTGCCTCCTGCCCGTGGGCCAAAGAGGGGTTGTACTCTTGTCAGTACAGGCTCCTAGAAAGGCATTGAGGTATAGTAGCTGGAACAGGTCCTCCATCCCCCGCATTTCCTTTTTTGTACCGTCCATTTTCCAAGGGCATACACAACACAAGGAGGCCTCACCATGAAAGAGAAACCTCCCAGCATGGAGGTGCCATCTACACGGAAGTGTCTGCCTGGTAGCATGTTATTCACAGTAAGGCTGACATTGGCAGTCCCCGCCGCCTGGCTATGCAAGGGCTCCAGCTCACACTCAAGCTCCTCTACGAAGTCCTTCTGGGGTACTGGGCTGTGGTACCAAGAGAACTGGCTTGAGATTAGCCAGGAGTCACAAGCCTGCCTACATGCTGGCCACTAGTCACAGAGCTCCTCTGAGCCTGAGAATGGCATCTGTCCATTCAGGCCCTTCCTCTAAGGACAGGTAGGACTGGGGCAGGCAAGGACTAACCTTTAATTTAAACCATGACTATACAGATGGGTAGGGCACATGCAGGCTCAAAAAGGGACAGAAACGTTTCTCCAGGAATGGGGCAGCAGAGCCCCTGCAGCTTGCTCTACACCCCCTAACCCTGATAAGCAGAAGACAGGGGTTGCACACAGAAGGGGCTGCTTGGTTGCTCCCATCAGTGATAGAAGGAGGGAAGACACCAGCTTGTACCTGAAGTTTGACGTATCCAGAGGCAGCAGCTGGCAGGGACTTTGGCCCACCGTGACCTGATAGGTTCCCTCAAGTACCAAAGACTCAGGGTGCCGGTAGAAGTTGGAGCCACACAAGGTCAGCCTCGTGCTGCCCCTTAGGGGCCCACTGTGGGGGTAGAACTGAAGCCAGGGAAACAGAGAGGCTGAGTTTTATGTGTAGCAGCCCCTCTGCTTCTTTCAGAGTTCCTTGCCATATCCTTTGTCTGCCCAACTCTCCAATTATTTTGGTTACTTGCTTGTCCTCATTCAAGACTTGCTTCCCAAGTCTTAGCACGTGCTGTCCCCTCTACCAAGAATATCCTTTTATAGATATAGGCTTGCGGAGCCCCATGGTCAAGACATGTTGAGCCCCACCACAGGCCCTGCTTATCCCACCCTTACCTGCTCCCTGCCAGGAAAGCTGTACCTCAGTAAGCATAGGTGGACAATGATCCTGTTGCCAGGAACCAGGACACTCTTCCTGTCTGCCACACATATCCCCACACCAGCCACAGCCCATGAAGCGCTGTGTTCGAAGGCATCGCCTACAGGTGAGGAAGTGGCGGCAGCCAGGGCCCCGGATAGGTACCTGGAAGACCTTAGGGTGACAAATAGGTGGATCAGGGATGACTGAAGGAGGAAATTAGATCCCACAGACCCCCCCTGGTCCCACTGTAGACTAGGGTGGTGGGACCTGTATATCAATATCTTCCTAAGTAGCCCCACAACCTTGACCCCAGGCAGGGACCCTGCCTACCTCACCTGGTTCCCAGAGGTGAAGAGTAAGTGGTCCCCAAGGCGACTGACATCTCGCTGAATGGGTTGCCCACTGGTGTCCAATGAGAAGTTGGACACATACAGCAGGTAGTTGAGTGACCTGGCTAGCTCCACCTGAGATAGATCAGCTATAAACAAAATACACATGGGGATAGGACAACAGGGGTAGGACACTGTGAAGGTAAGAGACCTACCTGCAGGATACGTCCATCATTTGTGCCCATGTGGGCCACTGTAACATTGCCAAGGCGTGTTATATACAGTGCAGTGATCTGCACTGGTCCTAAAAGCCCGTTGAATAAGTCCACCCGCTGCAAGCCACTGCTGACCAACAGAGGGAAGTAGTGGCAGCTGATGTTGAGGCTAGGGGCCTCCTGGACTGGCTAAGAAGGGTCAAGGAAGAAAAAGAAGCCTCTGTCAGTGATCACAACAGCCCCAAACTCCCACTCCTCACCTGGCCTGACTAGAGAAGGCTCTTGGCCTGCTAGTTACCTGCTTCCACACCCTATGGGGCTTTCTGAAGTAGCAAAGGCTAGTAAGGAAGGAGGCCCAGCCCACAATGCCAGCTCCCCTACTTCCTGCTCTATCCTGCCATATCTGCTGTGGTAATGAGTTATTCGGTTTTATAGACCCAACCTCACAACCAATCTGTAGAATGGAAATAGGCTCAGAGAGGTCTGACCTCAGGAAAGGAGCCAAATCAGAAATCTGTGTTCTTAGCTAGAGTCCTCTCCTGCCCCCTGCTGGCTCTGCTCTGCTTCTCTAAGTGTTCCTCAGAAAATCCTGTCCCCTCTGGGCTTCAGTTTCCACAATTGGGCAACAGGGTCAACTTTGAGGTTAACTGACCAGTACTCTGCTTGCTAAGCTGAGCCTTCTTGGAGCAACCCACTTTCCAGCCTCCCCTTCTGCTTCTCTTAGACAGAAGCTTTTTTTTAAAATAAATTTTTCCTACTCTTAATTTCTGTTGCTTTTAGAATTCATTCTTCAGTTCTAGAGAACATGAACTCTGGTTTTAGATATCTAGCAGGTTTTGGAGTTACATCTCTTCCCCCTATATCATAGATTTAAAACTAAAGCAAAACCAAAATCAGTCCCTCACCACAGGTGAAAAGTACCATTCTGGGGAATATACTGGAGGTAACATTTCTGGGTTAAAAACATGCAGATCAAAGTTCACAATGTTTAGGGATTTTTTTTAGGTTTTCTGAGACAGGGTCTCGTTTTGTAGTTCAGGCTGGCCTTAAGCTCAGCCTGCAACTCACATCACAGCAATCCTCCTGCCTCTGCCTCCTGAGTGCTGGGATTACAGGCATGAGTCACCACTCCCGGCACTGTGGTAAGTGGTGCTGATTGCTGGTGGGCGTGAGTCTCCACACCCAGTATTGTATGTGGTTACTGGGGATCGAACCCGGGCCCTTGCACGTGCAAAACAGGCGCCGGAGCCACTGAGCTAAATCCTCAGCCCACACAATGTTTAGTTTTATGGCTAGGAGCATATACTGTATCATCAACTAACATGAAGCACGGGAATTAAGCTGAGAAAAGTAATAAGTATGAAAAGGAAACACAGGAACTAGCCAGCACAAGCTAAAGTCCAGGGCATTTCCAGCTGGAGAAGGAGACATTACCCAGAATGATGGGACCTAAAGTCAATTTTGCTAAGAAGTGTGAGTCTTTACTTGAGTTTACAGAAGCCAGACAGGCTCTCTTCCCCTTTCAAGACTGAAGACAATAAGACAAGAGGTTTAGAGGAACATCAACTACACCTGGAAAGCTGGAGCCACTGTCCTAAACCTGTGGTCACCTAGATTCCAGGAAATGTTGAGTCCCTCATGACAAAGACCACTACAGAGACAGCCTTTTCTTGGGAAGAAAACCATCCATCTGCCTATGAGGATTCCAGAACAATGGCACCAAGACGAAGATAATGATCAACCAGACTCCACCCCATGAGTTAATCCTTGGAAACTGGCCTCCTGCCTTTTGTAGGTGACCTATCTGTACCCCTGTATTAGCATGTACTCCCTCCAACTGCCTGAGCTAGAGCTTTTCCTATATTGCCTCTGATTTTCCAATTAAAGATTTATTTTTTCAGTACTGGGTATTAAAGTCAGGCCCTTGTGCTTCCAAGGTAGGCATAGTTCCACTTGAGCTAAATCTCCAGGCCAAATTAAAGCTTTTTCTGTTTTAAAAAACAAGCAAACAAACAAACCTGATCCTTCTCCCTGAAACTCCAAAGATCCTCCTGTACCTCTATGTGCTATTGATACCTTCCTCTGGTACAGAAGGGATAAAGCAAGGCTCTATGGATGGGGAGCTAGGCGGGGCCCCACAGGCTGGGCGATGCTAACCTTTTCCCTGCTCTTGGCATGGGGGTATTTGGAGACTGCCCTTCTGAGGCATGATTGTGGAAGCTTCTTGGAAAGTGAGAACATAGCGTGTGAATTTGACATGCTTGGGCTGGGTTTGAGATGCAGATAAGGCTCAATAACCAACTCAAGGTGCCCAAAACTCACTTTCCCGCACTGAGGGCACTCCTCAAGGGAAAGACTTCAGGAGCTTCATCAGACCACATAGATTTCACCCAGTCCTGAAACTGCAGTGCAGAGAAGGTAGGGGCTGTGCAGCAACAGCAGGTTAGAAGCTTGGGTATAGAATTGTGCCACATCCTGGATCCATACCTTGTGTGGGTGGGGACTAGCCTGCCAGGTGTTTTCAGCATGACTCAAGGACAGGTGGGGCTCTGGGGCTGAAAAGAGGGCGAGACCCAGCCAGAGCCACACACTGTTTGCTTGTTTCTAGGCTCCAGGCTTTTAGCTCTTAGTATCAAGCTTTATTAGGGTCCTGGGCCCCTAAAGACATCTGTCTTAAGTGTACATTGCCTCATGGAGGACCTGGGCCCCACCTGGACCCATGGAGGACAAGCACTACCCAAGGCAGGTCACTGTGAGCACACAGTGAGTGCTGCCCCAGCAGCTGCACGGCTGGATCACTGGACAAACATCGGTTCACACACCTGGCCAGGCTGTTGGAGGGGCCTACGGTTAATCTCTCTGGTGCCTGGCACTGCCCAGCCATTCTGAGTATCTTCTGACCTACTGACTGGCCAAGTTGGGGAGAGTTTCTGACTCCCAGAGGGAGGGTGATGCGGCCAAGCAGGGCTGTCCAGTGCCAGACAAGAAGTCCCCAACCCCTGGGCTTCTCAATCTAGATGGACTCGGCTGAGGAAAGGAAGTTGAAGATCCCCACCCCACACTGGGGTTGAGCGCTCCCACCTCTGGGCCTCCACTGCAGCTGGAAAAGAGGGAGTTCGGAATGTCACGTGGGAGCGAGGGGACTGGGGTGGCCAGAGACCCCTTCAGTCACTGTGGGGTCCACTCATCCAGTGCTCCATTTGACCCATTCCTTTGGCCTAATTCTTATCATCTCAGGTGGGACTATTTTAATAGTTCCAGGACTGAAATTGGGGTTTGTTCTCAGGGTAAACTCCTTTATTTATTTATGGTAGTGCTTGGGATTGAGCCCAGGAGGACCTTGCACATGCCAGTCTACCGCTAAGTTATGTCCCCAAACATTAAGGTAGCATTTAAAAGAATATCCTGTTTGAAATAATAAACTCCCTCAGAGAGAAATTAGGGAAGCAACGCCTTTCACGATAGCATCCAAAAAAAAGAAAGAAATACCTAGGAATCCTATCTAATGAAGGATGTAGAAAAACTTTGCATTGAAGACTACAGTACTCTGAAAAAAGAAAGCTAAGAAGATACCAGAAAATGGAAAGATATTCCTTGTTCCTGGGTAGGAAGAATCAATACAGTGAAAATGGCTATAGTTCCAAAACTGTTATACAGATTTAATGCAACCCTAATCAAAATACCATTAGCATATCTCACAGAATTAGAGAAAACAACCCTAAAATTCAAATTTGGACCCAGAAGAGATCTAGAATAGCAAAAGTAATTCTAGACAACACAGACAAGGCAGGGGGGCATCACAATCCCTGATTTGAAAGTATACTACAAATGTACTGTGATTAAAAAAAAACATGGTACTGGCAAAAAAAAAAGCAGATCTGAGGATAAATGGAGCAACTTAGAAGATGAAGAAGCAACTCCAAACATATTCAGCCACCTTATCTTTGACAAAGGAGCCAAACATCTTCACTGGAAGAAAGTCAACCTCTTCAATAAGTGGTGTGGGAAAAGTTGCCTTTCCACATGCCTCAATGTCATAAAGATTAAAACTAGACCCTCATCTTTCACCAGGCACTAAATTAAAATCAAAGTGAATCAAAGATCTAAATATTAAAGAAAACACTAAATCTGCTAGAAGATAGACTAGGTAGAACTCTTGAAGACATTGGTGTAGGCAAAGACTAGACAAAACTTCAACTGCAAAGAAAATAGCACGAAGAATCAACAACTGGGATCTCATCTTACTAAAAACCTTTGCACAGCAAAAGAAACCATCAACAGAGTGAAGAGACAACCTACAGAAACAACAACAAAAAATCCAGCTGTTCTTCAGACAAAGGACTACTATCTAGAATATACAAAGAGCTTTAAAATCAGAGGGCACACATTTAAAAACCTAATAATCCAAAAACAGACATCTGAAATGAATAGACACTTACTTCCCAGATGAAGAAGTAGAAAAGGCAAATAAATAAATGAAAAAATGTTCAACATCACTGGTCATTTGTGATATACAACTTAAAACAATGTTGAGATTCCATCTCACTGGAGAAAGAATGGTTACTATCATGAAATCAATCAAATAACAAATGCTGGTCAGGGATGGGGGAAAAAGGAACCCTTCTGCACTACTAATAGTGGGAGTGCAGGCTGGTGCAACCACTGTGGAAATTAGTGCAGAGATTCCTCAAAAAATGAAAAAATATAGATTCCATTCAACCTAGCTATTCCCTCTCTTATTATCTTCCAAAAAGAACTAAAAGTATCACACCACAGTGATATATTCATACCTATGTTTATAGCAGCACAGTGTGTAATAGCTAAATCTTGAAATCTACTCAAATTCCCATCAACCAATGAATGAATAAAGAAGATAGGGTATTACTCTACCATAAAGAAGAATAAACTTGGGCCAGGGATTTAGCTCAGTGATTCCAGTGTCTGCCTGGCAAGCAAAAAGTCCAGAGTTAGATCCCTGGTAACCACATACCACAATGCCAGGCATGATCCCGCCTGTAATCCCAGTATTTGGGAGGCAGGGATATGAGGATTGATTCCTTCAAATTCAAGGCCAACGTGAGCTACATAGTGAGTTCAGGGGCAGCCAGCATGAACTACAAAGCAAGCCCCTATCTCAAAAAAAAGGATAAGCTTCAGACATTTCTAGCTAAATGGATGGAACTTGAGATCATGCTCTTAAGTAAAATAAATCAGACACACATTTAAATACTGCATTCTCTCATGTGAGAAACTTAAAGTGCAAATGCGGACCAAAATATATGACAGATCTTGGTAAATGGGAAGAAAACATTCAAATAAGAAGGGGAATAAGGGAAAGAGGAGGGGGGAAGGAAAGAAGGCATAAAAAAAGAAAGAAGGAAAAAATAAAAACAAAACTTCTGTATATGAAGAATAGAAGAGAGGCTGAGAAGAGGGGAAGGGGAAAAAAGAAGTAAGACCCATCATGTACAAGTACAAATTTCCCATGATGAATATGATCATGATGCATATCTAAAATGTACCAATAAAATTCATATTTTTTAAAAGAGAATATTCTGTTTGTTTCTATCGCCTGCCTGTGACAAAGTTTTAGTTGTACTGCAGTGGCATAAAATCTTGGTTTAGCCAATCTCAATCAGACCCTCCTAGTGTAACTGACACTAAAAAATAAGTTTTTTATTTTGTTTCTTAGAAGCATGAGCAAATGACACTAAGTGGCTGATAAAGCTAGGCCTCAGCTCATCCCCAGATGTTTATAGTTGCTACTTGGTAGGACAGGGAGGTTCTCCAACAACTCTTGCCCCACTCCCTTTGGAAAGCACAGCAAAATAAATGCTGCCATTAGGGAAAGTGAAACTGCGCTGGCAACTGGCTGTGTATGTGAATATGAAAGCCTCCGCCTGTATGGGTACTTGTCTTAGTATATGCATTTTTCCATGTGTCCCTGAGGGTGTGGGTCATGGGCAGATGGGAGGGGGTGCCTATCAATCTATCCAGAATTCAGTGGCTGTGTTGGCAGAAAGAAATTATGATGCAATCTCATCTTCACAAACCAGAAAACTACCTAAAAAAAACCCAAGAGGAATGAAGGCTGAGAGAGTGAAACAGCAAAACAAGGCAACAAGGGACGCCAGCCTGGCTGGAAGATGAGCCTCAAGTGTGGATTTTGTTTGGTCCACGTCTCACACTGATCCCACTGATCCCAGATGGGACAGAAAAGAACGCCTCTCTGCCTGCCTGCCCCCTCCCATGAGGTAGGGGAAGCAGCCTATTTCAGCCAGAGGCAGACTGAACTGAACTGAGCTGGCCCCTTCTTACAGCTCACCGGGTTAGGGCAAAAACTGGTCAGCTGGAAAAAGTCGAGGCCTCGCTGAAGGGGAGGTTTAGCGGTCGACTCACAACAGCGTTCCACACCCTTATCGATTAGAGTGTTGAGTAGGTCAATGGGGAAGGCACAGACTACAGAGTTGGGGCCTATGCCTGGGCCACCACTCCTGCCAGTCACAAAGACCCCAAACAGCACTTCACGGCCCTCAGTGATGCTTAGTTCACTGGCAAGCTGGGAGCCCACAGGAGCAGAGTGGGCTGCTTGAAGCACTGGGTAGGGCCGCCTGCCCTCTAAGGTCCTTCGGCGGCGTTTTGGTGCAAAATAGCAATCAAGGACAAGCTCCCGGTAGTCACCTAGCTCCGGCTCCAGACCGTTGAGCCGTGCCAGGTGTGTTTGTAGGGCACCAGGAATGTCTTTCATACTGGCAGGCTGCACAGTCAGAAAGTAGACAAAGGCTCCTGAGTGGAAGCTGTACACATATTTGATATGGTAGGAGTCCAGGTATTTGGGCAGCACTGACAGTGCTGAAAATCCTGTTTCAAATCCTGAGGCATCAGCTTTGAGGCGTCGGATGGACACAGAGCGGGGGCTAAAGCTGGCAGCCACTGTGGAGTTCAGTGAGGATGCCACATAGAAGTACGAGGCCTGGCCCTGCTCAACCACAGTCACACGAGTCCCCAGTGGGCTGGCCACACAGTCGGGGCAGTCCTCAGGCATGTTTCGGTGGGCAGAGAAGAGGCAGGCAGGTGCCACCAGGTGTAAGGTTGTTCCACGGGGCTCCAGCTCATGTAGAAAGCAGCGGCCCTGCAGGTTGGAGCCACAGCTGACCAGGGCAGGGAGCCCAGGCTCCAGCACCAGCACCAGTGTGTCTGTGTCACCTGGTGGGCCATGGGGTCCTGGTCCACAGGCTGCACATGTCTGGCAGCTCGGGTCTCCAACAGGGCCAGTGGCTACACTCTCCACAAACTGCAGGTCAGGCCCAAGCACATGCAAGCGATTGCGTGTGGCCACAAACACAGCACTGGCATCCTGGCCATCCTCATAAGTCACTACAGCCTGCACTGGGCTGCTGGCAGAGAAATAGGGCACCACATACCTCACGTTAAAGTCGCGGGAGGCAGCGTAGGGTGTGCGTGGGCACAGCCAGTTCTGGTGTGTGGAGGACACTGCAGATGACCATAAAAGCAGCAGAAGCAGCAGGGACCAGAACGAGCTCCATTGGAGCCAACCAGAGCCCCTCAGGGATCGTGCAGGTGTAATCCTGGCTGGGAACAGCGTGAAGCAGCGGTTCCGAAAGCCCATGGGCAGCTGACCCTTGATCCAGGTTCCGAGGAAGCCCAGCCTCTTCCGGGCGCAGGCCGAAGGTGCTGGGAACTGAGAAGGCCGCTCACCTGTTGCTCTGTCGCGCTCCAGCACTGTAGACCCAAGGGCAGCGGGCGAGGCCCGCAAGGCGGAGCCGTGGGCGGGGCCGTGTGGAAACCGAGCCCTCTGACTCCGCGTGGTCCAGAAGTCGCGCTCCTGAAACCTCTCTTGAGTCTCTAAATCTCAGCGGCTGCGGCTAGGAGTGAGTGCCCCTGGAGTGGCCTGCAGAGAAGTGAGCTGGTCTGAGTTATTCAGTCCCCCACAACCGCTGGCCTGAGGAGTAAGACTCTTATTCTGGTGGAGCTAGTTTACATTATGACTCACCAATTCCCACAACTGGGAACAGATATCAAGAACTCGGGGAAGGAGCCAAAATGGTGATACATGTCTGTAATCCTAGCACTCGGGAATTGAGGCACTAGGATCCTTGAGAGTTTGAGAACAGTGTAGGCTGCATAGCGAGTCAAGGCTATCCTGAAGTACATAACAAGACCCTGCCTCAAAAAAACAACAAAACAGGGCCAGGGATTTAGTTCAGTGGTTCCGGCATCTGTTTGGCAAGTGCAAGGTCCAAATTCGATCCCTCAGTAATCACATACCACAATGTGGTGGCTCACACCTGTAATCCCAGCACTCAGGAGGAGGATTGCTGTGAGTTTGAGGCTGGCCTGGCCACATAGTGAGTTCAGGGCCAGCCTGAACTACAAAGCAAGACCCTGTCTCCAAAACAACAAAACAAAAAAATGCAATGGAAAGCCAGAGGGAGAGGTGAGGAGCTCCAGCAAGGGATAATATGGGGTTCCATTGTCAGGGACCATCTTTCCATCCACCTGCTCTGAACCGCCAGTGTCTAAGAAAGTATACTGTGCTCTGCTTTCCCATGGCACAGGTCCTTGTCCTGCTGGCAGGACAGTCAGGGGTGGCTTCTGTGAAGGCTTAACCCTAACTCTGATCCCTTCACTACAGCTTTAGTACATGGAAGCTGAAGAATGAGGGTACAAGCCATGAAGGAACTCTCAGGCCTGCATGGTGGGAAAAGCCTATAATCCTAGCATATGTGAAGCTGAGACAGAAGGATCCCAAGTTTGACCTTGACCTGGGTAACTTAAATATTTAGTGAGTCTTTGTCTCAAAAAGAGTTTTAAAAAGACTGATGGTATAACTCAGTGCAAAGGCTGTAGGTTCAGTACCTGGTACAAAAAAACAAAAGAAGGTTACTTTTGTGACTGCTCCAACCACCCCAGCATATGGGGAGCCTGGACTTTGGCTTCCAGGGAACCTCTAATCTGATCTGTGAGCCTTGCTGGGCCTCTGTTTTTCAGTCTTTCAAATGGGACTATTCTTCTGGTTACCAGGTTGCCCAGCATCACAGTCAACCCTGAATGTTTATCATTGGGTAGGTGCAGGGCTGCAGTGGGTAAGAGGACCTGGGAGAGGAAGGAGCCCATCATCATTAAGCCCAGCCTGGGACACTGGACTCTTTCCCTTCTTCCCTCTCTTAACGTTTTTAAATGCTGGTTTTCCTCCCAGCAGCATGCTTTCCCTTATTCCCTTTGCAACTTAAGCAGGACCTCTGCCAGGAAGCCTTAGGACCCAGCCTTCCTCAAACCCCATCTCAGTTCCAAAGAGCCTGAGCTACACCCACCCCAGCACAAGTCACTCTGAATAGTCCTCTCTGCCTTCATCCCCAGGCCAGGACTTGCCCTCCTGCTAGACTAGAGTTCCTGGATCACCTAATGACTGAGAGGAAACAAATGTGAGGCGGCCACACCCATGCACAGAGGACACTATGCCCCCAGCAACATAAAAAAACACTCCCTTCCAGAACCAGAATTGGGCCAGGAATGAATAAACACTCAGTAGAATTCTGGCTTGGCTCCAGAGTTTTACCATCAACAAGTCTAAAAATAGTCATGTAGGGCAAAAAACTGAAATGAAATTCTCTTCACCTGGAATCCAGGTGGTGGGAAAGCTTGTGAGATTAAGTGGAGGCTTCACAAGCCCTCCTAGGTAGATCTGCTGGTCCACCCTAGTTTTGGAGGTGTGGTGCAACAGCCATTAGTTAGTGCTGTGCTGCCACCGTGTGGCACCATGGTGGCTGTCCCCAGGCTGATACTCCCTCTTGGGCAGCCTTGGTCCTCAATAGTAGGTTCACAAGTACACTTTGTCTTTCCTCATTGGTAGGTTCTGTAGGAGAGAGCAGGTGTGTGGAGTCAGCTAATGGGATCCTATGGTGTTAGTAAATACAAGCCCTTCCCACAGGGAAACTCACTGGGTCTGCCTCACTGCCCTGGCATCTTGTCACTATGAACAAGTGCTAGCCACTTGGTACTCCCTGGATTCCCAGTCTCCTCTGAACACTGCTCCAGAGTACTAGGCCCAGCTTATTTCTCCAACCCACAGATTACTTCAGTGGCAACAAGGGTTTCTCTTTAACTGCAATATGTCCACGTACACAGCAGCTTTAAATGACTCTCCTGCCAGACTTGGATCTGGAGATTGAAAACCCCCAAGGCCATGTAGACTCTTCCAGCTTCACTGCAACACAGTTAGACCAGGTTCTTTACCAAGTCCTTCCCTTTGCATATGCTGGTTCCCCAACTGGGAACACCTTCTTCATTTGCATTTCACCCTATCCAATTCCCAATTAGTAAAACACCATGCTCCTACGTGACAATTGTCCCAGGAACACACGCTTATCTGTGACCTTCCCTCTCCTATCCCTGACCTGAATAGATGCTAACTATAAGGAAGCTTAGCAGGGGACAGGGTAGCCAGCAAAAGTCCTTTGGGCTATCGACCAGGACACCAAAAACAGTCAGGGAGAGTGATCCTGCATCATCCTGGTCCCTGAGGCAGTGGTTTGGTGGCCAAATCAGGAGGAAGGGGAAGAACAGAAATACAGGACAGCTGGGTATGTCGGTTGGGCCTATAATCCCAGCTACTCAGGAGGCAGAAGCAGGAGGACTGCAAACTCAGGCCAACCTAGGGAACTTAACAAATCTTGTCTCCAAAAAATTCAAAAAAGGGCTGAGGATGCAGTTCAGTGGTAGAGTGTTCCAGGGCTCAGTCTGAAGAAGGAAGAGAAGTGGTGGTGGTGGTGGGGGTCACAAAACAGGAAGAGTTCCAGGGCATATATACTGGGTGAGCAGCCCACACCAAGCCTATAGCCGCTCCCCAAGGGGCTGTAGAATCCGAAGCAGGTGACTGACTACCATGCTAATTCCAATGTGATCTAGATCGGGAGCTATGACAGAAGCCACACTGCTATTTCCTAGGACAGTAAGTACAACTACCGTAGAGCATCCTTGACCTGTGCAACCCACAGACACATCCTCCATCATTTTAGTGACAGAAAATCTTAGCCCAACTTTCAGACTGCATGAGGGTAACTGACAGTTCGAGGATTATATTCATTCAGTGGACAGTCTTCTCCCATAAATACTCCCTAAGTCTTTTGCTTTTATTGAGGTGGAGGCTTTCTCATTGTGCCCTGAGATCTGCCCAAAGTCCCATGGTAGGGATGGCAGATGGAGCTGCACACTACTAGTCATGTCCCTGGGACAGGCCTTTACTGGGATCTGCCTGGTGGCTCATGCAGGCCTGACGATGCCAGGCCTGGGAATAGTGTGAGAAGGCTCACTATAACCAGTGCCATCAGCCTTATGAAGGCAGATATGCTCCCCAAAGCCCTATAATTCAAGTGACTCTCCTTTCAGATCCTCTAGCTCAATGATGTTGAACATTTTAGGGCTTTCAATAACAAAGAATCCACTGAAGAGTATGTTCCCTAGATTTGCCATTATTACTCTAGCGCATTCATAGGTGCCATTGAGGAAAGTGCTGACTGAAGAAGGGAGCTAAAGCAGTCTGCCCCGACAGACTTAAACAAGGACAGTTTCCCCAGAAGCCTGTGGGTACAAGGAGCCTGAAGTTTGAATTTGTGCTGGACATTAGGCTGCCTGCCAAGTGCTCCCACTCGCCCTGAAGCCTGACCACCCTATTTTGATCATTCTTGCCTTACTCAGCTCAGCCCATGCTGAAGTACAGCAGTCCATGAAGCAAAGCTACAGCCAGAGAGCTGGGGTCGAGGTGGTCCTTGGGGCCTGTGACTAGAGGCCCTATCCAGGGACTGAGAGCTGAGGCAGCATTGGGGCACAATGAGCAGAATAATGGTAGGAGAGAGGCACTTGGCAAACCTTTATACCAGATATAGCAGGACTTCAGCTGAATCCAAACAGCCCCAACTCAGAATGTGTGACCTCATGCTGGTGCAAGGGCACAAAGAAAGGGGCTCAAATGTGCCTGTGCCTCTTCATATGCAGAAACACGTCCAGGGTTGGAGAGGAGGATATGGAGTCTATATGTGAGAGTGAAGGAGTGAAAGAATCAGTAGCAGGGCACAAGTTCTTCCCAAAAGTACTTTAATATACCCAGCAACCCGTAGTCCCTGCCTGCTGGCTGGGCAGGAGAAGCCAGCCCCCATGTGGAGGCTCCTACAGCTTCTCATGCCCAGTGCTTCTGGAGGGCCGAGTCTGCACACATTCCCATCAGTAGGTGAGGGGCGTGAGGATGAAGAGGCGGTCTTCCTCCTTACGGATCCAGCGCATCAGTTTATGGATGGCACTGACAGCTGATGCTTTAGTCCCCAGAGGGCTGTAGCACATGTAGAGCTCAAATGCGCCTGTTACCTGGATGAGGGGGCAAAGGGTGATCATCTAGGATAGATGTCCCTTGTGGCCTCTACCCAGAACCTCCACAAAGCCCAGCCCATCCAGGGCTACCTTACCCAGGCTAGGAGGTTCTCGTTGGGGCCTGTGTAGTAGATGGTCTTGAGTGGGCGGGAAGCATTGTGGGCTCGGCTGTGCAGGTACTGGTAGAGACCCAGTAGCCGCTCCTGCTCCTCTTCACTGGTGTATGGGGCCTCAATCTCAGGACTACAAATGGAGGAGTGAATTTGCAAAAATGACTTCTACTGCCTTCTCTGAAAATCTAGAAACACGTATTCCTAGCCAGGGAGACTCTACTATGTTTCACTCTCTAGATGCTTCTGTAGATCATGACATTATCTCACCACTACAGAAGTCTCCCTGAAAGGGACTGGTGCCACTTCCTCCCACTCCCCACATTTAGGAACCCTTCATTGGAGAGGCCAATCTGAATTTCAGCACCCAAGAGAGAGTGAAAAGGGTGGGGGCGGATTTAGATCAGTGGTTCTGGCAACTCCCTTGCAAGTGCAAAGTCCCTAGTTTGATCCCGGGTAACCACCATGCCGGGGGTGGTGGCTCACGCCTGTAATCCCAGCACTCGACAGGCAGAGGCAGGAGGATTGGTATGAGTTCGAGGCTCCCCTGAATAGTAAGCATAGTGGGCCAGCCTGAACTACAAAGCGAGACCCTGTCTCAAAAAAAAAAAAAAAAAAAAAAGAGAGAGAGTTCCAAGTCTAGTGTATAGGAAAAGTGAGCTAGAATACCCTCTGGGCCAAAAACAGAGACCAGAAGATGACACTTCTATCCAAATCACTTACTACAGAAGTAGGTGAGAGAAGGCTCTGAAGCCTGGGCTTAACCAAAATGACCCCTAACACAGCTACTTCTTTCTCTAGCTTCTCCTTCCAGCTTCTTTCTCTAGGCATATTGGTCATTTTCAGGATTTATGGGTAATGAAGTCGAGGAATGTATGCCTGTGGGGGTGACGGGATGTCTGGGTCTCTGGTGCCAAGTAAAAGAGCCCCCAACATGCTGGTTCACTCCTAGAGGGGTGGTCAGCTTCAGGGATGCATTTTTCAGCTAAGGGCCAACCAGGCTCCCCTTCCCCCACAACTTGTGTTTCCCTGAAGTAGTGCCCTCCCTCACCTGGTGAAGAGTCCTGAGCTCTTGGACTTATAGAGGAAATGGCGCAGGTCAGGGATGCCCACTTGGGCAACGCTGTAGTAGGGTGTGCGCAGTGCCTCCCTCAGCGCCAGGTGGGCTCCACGCTTGCGAAGGCGCTCCTGGAAGCGGCGGCGGCAGTCAGAGACTGCAAAGAAGTCCTCGCGGTCAGTGGAGATGAGCAACAAGCAGAGGTCAGTGTCAGGTTCCAGGTATGAGATGTGTGCATGGAAGAAGCCTGCTGCATTGAATTTGGGCAGGCACACGGGTGTCCATGCCTCGCCCTCACGGAAGGATGAGGAGGAACTGATGAGGTTGAAGAGCAGGTGCAGGTCAATGGGATGCAGGAATTGGTCCTTGCGGCGCACAAGTGCTACCAGCTGGTTGTGGGCCAGCAAGATGGAGAAGACCAGGCTGCGTGCACGCGCCTGCTGGAGGCTGGTGCTCACTGCGTCCCGCACAGCCGCAGCCAAGGGCAAGCATCTTGCTGCCCCCATCAGAAAGCTGGGGTCTTGCGCCATGAGCTGCAACAGGTTGTCAGTGATGCGCTCTGAGCCTGAAAGCAGGCGCCGGAGGTCATAATTCTGCTTCTGCTGGAAGATGTGGCTCAGCTGTGCACCAGTGAGAAGGCTCAGGATCTGGTAGTAGATGTAGAGCAGCTCCTGTGCTAGTTCCTGCGCTGACTGCCGTGTGCGTGCCACTGCCACCAGTACCAGCGGGCTCCGGCGCACAAATACCACCTTGTAGCCATCTAGGGGCAGGGGGGGTGTCAACCTCAGCCCCTCCCACAGAAGCCCTCCCAGAGGGGCCTTTCCCCACTCTGCCAGCTCTGCCATGCCCTTCACTTTCCATATCCTCTCATGGTTCAGAGCTCTGCACTCAGTAGGAGCCTAACGGGTAAAGACAGGAGCCATACTGTCTCCTTCCTCTGCCACTGGCCTCACACACTGACTCCCTCAAAAGCACAGGAAGCTATTCAGAAAAATACTCATTCTTATATGTGGTAACCCAGCTGGCAAGGGCTGGGTAGGCCTAAGCATCTATTTGCTTTTGCTATTTTTTAGGCACCTCCCCAGCCAATTCTTATCCCTTCTAACAGCAGAGCTCATGTCGCACTGCCTCTAGCCCCACCACGTCCCCATAAGGCTAGCTGGCAGTGTTGCTATCCTATGCTCCAGTGAGCACTTTGAGCCTCAGAGAAGTCAGGCACCAACCCTCTCACGCGGCACATGCCATCCTCTGGTCGTGGGGCTCAAAATAACCCTGGCCAGTGGAGCTCTCCCTGCTGCCCTCTTCAGGTGGCTCACCTGCATGGATGGAGCGGATGGCATTCTTGTCTGCCTCCAGGAAGGAAACCAGGGCCACCATGACGCCCATGGTGCTGGAAAGTGCTTCTTCAGACCCATGACGGGAGTATACGGGCTTCCCTGCCTCACTCAGCACGAAGACATGCTTCTGGTGCAGGCGCCATGTCTCTGTGGGGTCCTTCTCATCCCCCTCATCTGTGCCCTCCTCTGTCAGCTCTGTAGCTGGCTGACTGGCTGCCCGAGGAGGTCCTGGCCAGTCCTCAGAGCTTCCAGGCAGCATTTCCTCCTGCAGGTCACGGGCCACACCTGTCAGCTGGGTACTTAGCTCACTGAAGTCCTGGCTGATCTGGCGCATGTCTGTAGGCAGTGGTGGGGGACACCCAGGACCCTCTTTGGGGCTGTCCCCAGAGGCTGGCCCATCCTCTGACTCAGTCAGGTCTTCATAAGAACGGGCATGGACGAACATGGCACCCTCCTGCCCAGCACCTGCAAGCCAAAAGCACTGGTGCTTAGAGGGGTGGCTGCCAGCAGATATTCTTTTCACAGCAAGGTGCTTAATGTGTCAACCTAACATGGCTGCCTGCCCTGATGGGACCAAGACACTTGTCCCTCTAGCCACTGTCTGTATAGTCTCTGCAATTTATAGCACATTTGTTTCTTCCCATCATACTGTGATTAAGACCCACCCAGCTTTTATGGCAGCAGTAGCAGCTGATATCTGCCCACTTCTCTCACACTTATCTTGCACTCCATTCCCTTGCCCATCCCAGTCACACTGGCCTTTGTCCATCTGCTCTTTGGACACCCTTGACACGCCCCCGCTTACTTCAGGAGTTCTGTACCTGTTGTTTGCTGGCCAGGGACTCCTACCTTCCCACATGGCTGGCTGTTTGTCATACTTCAGTCCTTCAGAGGGATGTTACCTTTTTACCTGATTCTAAACCTAGACATTCCATGATCTTCCTCTCTAACCGATATCTTTTGGGAAGCTTGCAAGCTATTGTCTGTCTCCTCAAATACAATAGTAATCCTCCTCAAGATAGTATATTGCAAGTCCACCAGCTCTTCCTTTGTCCAAAGTGCTGACCGTACTTGATGAATCTTCTCTCTTTCTGGGGGAAGGCTCCCCTACTCACTCCACCGATGGACTCCACTAGCCTGTGGTTCCTCCAGAACAGGGATAAACCCAGGGATTTTAGCCACACAAGCAATATTCAACTGAATTACATGCCCAGGACCCATCACTTATTTTTCCTTCCTTCCTCCCTTCCTTTCTATCTCTCTATTCCTTCCTTCCCTCTTTCTTTTCTTCACTTAGGGTACTGTAGATTGGACCCAGGGCCTTATGAATGCTGGGCAAATGCTCCATCACTATACTATATCCCTAGACCTTTAAAATATTTTTCATTTGAGACAGGTCTGAGTTGACCAGATTGGCCTTAAACATGTGATCCTCCAGTCTCAGCCTTCTGAGTAGCTGGGACTATATGTGTGTGCCACTGTGCCTGCCTCTTTTACTGATTATTTTTGACCAAATGGCTAAACACATATATTTTGAGTCTCTGTTATGATTTCAGCACATACTTGGCATAGAGATATGACTGCTATGTGCACAAAGAGCTCACAATCTTGTGAAAGAAAAAGATAATCACAAAATAGCTAGTGTCCTAAAACAGAATTCAGTCAGAGGTAGCCCCAATCTGCAAGGAAGTAACATTTGAGTTGAGACCTGAGGAGGGACGGAGCCTAGGAAGCACACTGCAGATACTAGGACAGGAGCCTGGGAGTATAGTTTGAGCAGTACAACAGGAAATAGAGAGGATGTCCAGATGTAGTCCAAACCTAGCTCCCCACAGCAACAACAGCATCTGACAATACCTGATAAGACATCGAATAAATAGGATGGAAAGAGCATTTGGGAATCCCAGGCCCAGCTGCCAACTGGCTGGGGTTACACAATCTGCCATACCTGGCTCCATCCCTTGGGCCAGCCCTGGTGTGGGGCTCTCAGCTCTCTCCACACTTAGTCCATCTGAAGGAGCTAATGTGCCATCAGAGCAGTCACTGCTTCTCTTCCTTTGCACATCAGCAGCCATGCTTTGGGCTCTCCTGTGGCGGTGACAAAAAACATCACAGAAGGCAAGGAGAAAATGCAATCAGTAGTCATTTTTATTATTTTATATTTATTATTTTATTATGCATTTTTATTATTAGAAAGTACAAGAAAGTGTTCCTTACCAGGACCCTATTAATACAAATCTCTGGGGAGTGGATTATGAGTATTCTTTTTTCTAAAATAATTATTACTTGGCTAAGGATGTAGCTCAGCAGTACCACCCTTGCCCTGCAAGTATAGGGTGCTGAATTTGATTTCCAGTAATGAAAACAAATAAAATAATGAGTATTAGTCAGGCATGGTGGTATACACCTACTCTGGGAGCTGAGACAGAAAGATTACAAGTTAGACCCCAGCCTGGGCAACTTAGTAAGACTCTGTCACAATAAATAAATAAATAAATAAATAAATAAATAAATAAATAAATGAATAAATAATAAATATATAATATAAAAATTTAAAAGGTGCTCAGTGTGAAGGCAATCCCCAGTACTGCCAAAATAAGCAAAGAAATGTGTTTTCTCTTCTGATTATGAAAAGAAGATATATTTGTTATAAAAAACTTGGAAACTCAGAAAAGTATAAAGAAAGGTCAGCACAAGATGATCTTTCACTATGTTTACTTCAGTATCTTTCCTTCTAGTTTTTTGTTTGTAAATTTTGTACAGAAGATTAAGCCCAGGGACTTCAGCCTGCAATGGGCCTTCACTATGTGAAATGTGATCCCTGGTACCACATACCGCAGTGCCTGGCATGGTGGCTCATGCCTATAATCCCATCACTCAGGAGGCAGAGGCAGGAGGATGGCTGTGAGGTCAAGACTTGCCTGGGTTACATAGTGAGTTCAAGGCCAGTTTAAACTATCTAATGAGACCGTGTCCAAAAAAAAAGGGAGAGGGCCTGAGATCTACCTCAGTGGTTCTAGCATCTGCCTCATAAGAGCAAGGTCCTGAGTTCAATCCTTGGTACCAAAAATGTACATGAAATGCAAAATTTCTTGTCAATTCTGCACACAAAGCAAACGAGTTGCCCTATGTGTGCCACTCACAACGGAAGCCCTTTTTAAATGCAAAATTTCTTAACAAACTGTTAACAGAAGCTAACACACTTACTGAGTGTCAGAGCAGCACCCTAAGAAGTGTATGTGGGTTATGTTACGTAATCCTGGGCAGTCTCCTATGAGGCAGGTCAGGCTAACTCTGTAATGTAAGAATGGAAACTGAGGGCCGGGGATTTAGTTCAGTGGTTCTGGCTCCTGTCTTGCAAACCAAGGGCCCAGGTTCAATTCCTTGGTAACCACATACAATACTGGGTGTGGAGACTCACACCCAGTAGCAATCAGTACCACATGACACAGTGCCGGGTGTGATGGCTCACACCTGTAATCTCAGCACTTGGGAGACAGGGGCAAGAGGATTGCTGCAAGTTTGAGGCTGGCCTGGACTACATAGTAAGTTCAGGACTAGCCTGAACTACAAAGCGAGACCCTGTTTCAAAACACTGAAAAAACTGTTACGTTTGGGGATCATTTTTTACATAGCAATAGCTAAATAATAATATCAATTGATTCAGTATATTATTTATAGAGAAAACTATATTTATATAGTAAAATTTGATCTATATTTTTTTAAAAAGTAACATGCATTTAAAGTCTTAAATTACATTCCAAGTAGAAATGATATAAAATCTTTAGTTGTGGGGTTAGAGGTTTAGCTCAGTGGTTCTGGCACGTGCCTTGCAAGGGCAAGGGCCCGGGGGTCGCTGGTGACCACATACAACAATGCTGGGTGTGGTCACTCACACCCACCAGCAATCAATACCACATATCACAATGCCAAATAGCCTCGAATTTGCAGTGATCCTCCTGCACCAGTCTCCCAAGTGCTGGGATTCTGGGTGAGGCCACCAGCACACCCAGATTATGGATGTTAAGTAGCAAATTCTGTATTTAAAATCTGAGTACTTATCATTGTCTCTGTAAATAATCCACCCTTATTGCACAAGGGTCACCCAATCAGTCTCTCCATTCTTTTTTTTTTTTGAGACAGGGTCTTGCTTTGTAGTTCAGGCTGGCCCTGAGCTCAGCCTCCAACTCACATCACAGCAATCCTCCTGCCTCTGCCTCCCGAGTGCCTGGATTACAGGCGTGAGCCACTATGCCCAGCACTGTGGTATGTGGTGCTGATTGCTGCCAGGTGTGAGTCTCCACACCCAGTATTGTATGTGGTTACTGGGGGAACTGAACCCAGGTCCTTACGCTTGCAAGACAGGCACCAGAACCACTGAACTAAATCCCTGGCCCTCTCCATTCTTTTTCTATGCCCCTGCATAGTCTGTCCTTACAGCTCACAAAATAGTCTTGAAACAGAAGCCATTTCCTCTGTTCATAACTTAGTGATGTCCCATTTCATTTAGCAAGAAAGTTGATTTTCTCGTGGATGCACAAGGTCTTGCTCAATATATTCCTTTTTCTTCTTTTTATTGGTGGCATAGAGGACTGAACCCATGGCCTTTGCACTGAGCTACATCTCCAATCAACTCTCCTCCTTCTCTCTTTTTCTCTTTTATTTTTCTGAGAGAGGGTCTCATTGGTAGTTCAAGCTGCCCCTGAACTCACTATGTAGCCCAGGCAACCCTCAAACTCACAGCAATCCTCCTGCCTCTGCCTCCTGAGTGCTGGGATTACAGGTGTGAGCCACCACGTCTGGCGCTGTGGTGTGTGGTACTGATTGCTGCTGAGTTGAGTCACCATGCCCAGCATGGTGGTAGGTGGTTACCAGGGCACTGACCTTGGGATCTTGTACTTGCCAAGCAGACACCAGAACCACCAAGGTAAATCCCCTGGCTCTCTTTCTCTACCCCCCTTTTGTTTCCCCTCTCTTTTGAGACAGGATCTTGCTATGCAGTTCAGGCTGCCCTTGAGCTCACTATATAGCCCAGGCTAGCCTCAAACTCAAGGTGATCCTTTTGCCTCAGCCTCCCAAGTGCTGGGATTACAGGCATGCACCAAGGGTTCAGATGTAGTTCAGTGGTTCTGCTGGCAAGTTCAAGGTCCTGGGTTCAATTTCCGATACTGCAAAAAAACCAAAACAAAACAAAATACAGGCATGCACCATCATGTCCAGCTTCCATTTTATTTTTAGATTTTGAGACATAGTCTTGCTAAGTCTCCAAGTAACCAAGAGTGGGTTTGAACTTGCAATCTCAACTTTCAAAGGCATGGAGATTATAGGATGTGCCACCATTACTGTGCCAGGCTATCCCTTGGCCTCATTTCCTATTCTTTCTCCCCAGTAATTCTGCCTTAGCCCAGTCTCTTGTGCTTTGCAGCTTTCTCTAAGTATCCTGGGCACTTTACTTCCAATCCTGCCCTTGCTGAACATCCTACTGGACCCCATGCCACATAGATCCCGGCCTGGGCCATGTGTGCCCTCCCTCCTTATTCCTCTAGGTTGTTCCTCAAGTGTTGCCTTCCCAAAGAGGCTTCGTCCAAGAGCCCCTCCTTGCTCTGGTTTACTTCTCTGGACTGAAAGTCACTCTGTGGCTTGTTACAAATTTCAGCTCATCGGAGCCACATACAGGAGTAGCTGAATAAGCATTTGCTCAATAAACATATCTGGGAGGGAGAAAGCCCAGCTCCAGCATGTGTATGATGAAGAAAGAAAACACTGCCTATGAATACTTACCTTGGGTGATCGTCAAGTATTTAGGAATAATAGCTTGCAGTCAGGTAAACGTAGTTTTACTGGTCTTAGTTTTGTCAGCTATAAATTCAAGATAATGGCAGTAGTACTGATTCATTGGATTGTAGGAGGGTTAACTGAGATAATACATGTGATGGCACAAAGCAAGTGTTTATTTACTCATCAGCTACCCTTAATGTAATGTTTTTGTTTGGTTTGTTTGTTTGTTTGTTAGGTTTTTTGAGACAGGGTCTCACTTTGTAGTTCAGACTGGCCCTGAGCTCAGCCTCCAACTCACATTACAGCAATCCTCCTGCCTCTGCCTCCTGAGTGCTGGGATTACAGGTGTGAGCCACCACACCGGGCACTGTGGTATGTGGTACTGTTTGCAGGGCGTAAGTCTCCAGGCCCAGTATTGTTGTATGTGTTTACTGGGAATTGAACCTTGACCCTTGCACTTGCAAGACAGGTGCTGGAACCACTGAACTAAATCCTTTTTTTTTTTAGTTTTTTTGAGATAGGATCTTGCTTTGTAGTTAGGCTGAACCCAAACTCACTACATAGCTCAGGCAAGCCTCGAAATCACAGCAATCCTCCTGCCTCTGCCTCCCAAGTGCTGGGTTGGGATTACAGGCATGAGCCACCATGCCCAGCATTGTTGTATGTGGTTACTGGGAATTAAAATAGGGACCTTGAGTTTACAAGGGAGTCGCCGGAACCACTGAGCTAAATCCCAGTGGTTCCAGAGTCTGCCTTGCAAGCACAGGGTCTTGCTTTGTAGTTCAGGCTGGTTCTGAACTCACTATGTAGCCCAGGCTGGCTTCAAACTCTTGGCAATCCTCCTGCTTTTGCCCCACCCCCCAAGTGCTGGGATTAAAAGCATTGTGGTATGTGACCACAGTGCTGGAGATCGAACTCAGGACCTGACACTCGTTATGCAGACATTTGAACCACTGAGCTAAATCCCAGGTCCACCTCTGTTGCTTTTTTTGAGGCCTCTAAAGACTGCGTGTGAGCATACTGAAGGGGGAGGTTCTTATCTATCCCCTGCCTCCTACCGGATGTTGACCACCCACCTGGCCAAAGGTGGATTCCAGGCCTCACCTCTTGTATTCTCCAGCCAAGGGACCAGCTAGCTGGGGAACCCTGGGAGACCCACCCTCCTATTGCAAATGGTGCTGTAGGTGATAGGGACCCCAATTCGTCAAGCCCCTCCCTCCAAGGATGACAGCTCTCCTGACTGTCGGAGATCTCAGGCCACGTGGGTTGGAAGTCGGACTCACCTATTTCTTTGGGGGTGGTCACCGGACGCACGAGAGGTGCCAGTCACTGTCTTCTGCCAGACCTCCGGGGAGACATGGGTGTCCGGCCGGGCTTGGCTTGAGGGCAGAGGTTTGCGGGGCCACGGTCCCTGGCGGACACAGACATAGCCACAGTGCAGACACCAACTCCTCCTACCGGCCCTACTTCAGCCGCCAGCACAGGAAGACTAGTACCGACGTTCTCTCGCAGCCCAGGCCCGGCTCCCGTCGCTCTGCTCGACCCAGCCCGCCCCCGGGGTGCATTGTGGGAGATGTAGTCATCACTCCCCGCCGCAGGCGGCGCTGTGGGACCGCCGAGCTGCTGGGCCCCTTGGAGCCGGGAGAGTTCTGGGTCACGTCCGGTCGCCGTCACAGAACGGATCCCCAATCCCCGCACCAGTCTCAGACCTGGACTCGACTTGGGATCCTGAGTCGAACTAGCTAGAGGGTTACTTAAAGGGGCAGAAAGTAATTCAGCGTCATGTCCCACTGACTGTAGAAGTACAAATTAGAGGCTGGAGAAGTCACCAATGGGCGCAGCAATACTGATTGTAGAGACGTGGGCATGCGCATTAACCCCAATAATCAGTCGAAAAACATCTTTTCCCTTCACTTTAATATATAAATATGAAACAATGGCTAAATATAAGATAATCTTGGGAGATTCAAAAAGATGAATCTCTAGAGGTTTTGATTGAATTAGGCAGGTGTAGGGAACCAAGTATCAGTATTATTTAAAAAGTCCCCAGTAGATGGGAAAAAAAAGTTTCCCACGGGGCCGGGGAGTTAGCTCAGTGGTTCCGGCGCCTGTCTCGCAAGAGCAAGGACCCAGGTTCGATTCCCCGGTAACCACATAACAATACTGGGTGTGGAGACCCACACCCAGCAGCAACCAGTACCACATACCACAGTGCCGGGCGTGGTGGCTCACGCCTGTAATCCCAGCACTCGGGAGGCAGAGGCAGGAGGATTGTGATGTGAGTTGGAGGCTGAGCTCAGGGCCAGCCTGAACCACAA